>DWGW01001271.1:0-11708 GCA_018247775.1 Udranomia orcinus
AAAATAGTAATACGGTATTACAATATAATATAAATACAAACTCCGCAATCTACGTCAGAATTAACCTTTATTAATTAAGCTCAATCTGTAAGTAAAGTGAATAGACATAATTCAGGAGTAAGATATAATTCATTCTTAAGAGCAAGGTATAACGTTACTAGCTGACCCGGCGCACTCTGTACCGCCTCAGAATCATTACTGTCCTCGTCCCCGTCCAACTCGTCGACCATGTGTGCGTCCGATCGTTCAAAATTTTCAACTGTAACTCTTCAAACCTGTACCCGATCGATATAATTATGGTAACCAAATCGTTTTCAGATAATTCTGAACAAAGTTGCTAATGATATCGGTGCTATCTTATACCATTTCAAAGTCTATAGGGAGCATACAAACATACATAAACTTTTATATATGTAGATACTTATCGTATATAGATGACTGGCCACATAATGAAACCTTTGCTGAACGAAAGCCTCTACTTGCATGTTAAAAGATACTGTTAAAATATTTCATAAGGAACTCCTTTGACAGCATTAACTCCATTTAAAGTCTACGCGGGTAACTAGAGAAAAATTATATTCTCAGTTGCGAAAACATTTCGGCTTCCTATCCACATAATAGTTGCAGCCAATATTTGACGTAAAGTACAATTTGAACAAATAAATGCTATTTAAATATGATTTATTGCTCCCGTCCATAACCACAATCGGCGTACTCCCAAACATCCGCACATATAAATCAGATTAAACCGCGATGTATCCTTTCAGATAGTTTTATTGCGTACAGGAATTATTTTAAAAGACTATTACTATAAAATATATTCGGTTATAGAATTCCAACAACGCTCCGTCGGTCGGGGTTCATAAATCTTCGACAATGGTATTCTAAATGAGGGGAAAATGCAAAATTCGACGCCAATAGCTTTTATTAAAGTCGAACGACTCGACTTTTCAGACTTATTCTGTTGTATTCTACAATAAATACATATCATATTATATTAAATTGGACTTGATAATATTTGTCACTATTTCGAATGAACTATAAGAAAAAATTTGTCAGAATTTGTTGAATTTTTTATTTTTAGTGCTCGTATTCTTTATATATGTGGGATGGTATTACAAGTTATTTAAAAGAAGGGGTTCGAATTCAATCAGATTGAATTGTGAATCTAAACTATTCTGCAATTCGCTTAAACACAAAAAATATCGGGGTTTAAATTTTTTACGGGGAGTTCAGTGACAAACGGACAGAAAAATATTGAGTTATACATATATACATAAATATATTATATGACAATTCATGGCGTTGAGAATGAATTTTGATCGATTTGAGGTAACCCATCTTTAAATGCTCATTATCATAATTCGATCCTAAATAAATTTATCTAGAGTTTGTTATATATATCTAGTATAGTATATCTAGGTTTCAAAGGCTACAATTAGTACGCTAAATTAATCAAAATGTTTATAGGAATGTTTTTAGGCTAAACACAGCTAGGATACTCATTGTTTATCTTACGGCTACAACTATTATTGACTATCCTACGCCCGATAGTATCATGGTACTGTTGCATGAATACAAAAGATTTTCGAGTTCAGTAACAATAGCAATTAATATCCGTATCTTTAGATTTATTAATAATTGTTTATTTTACGCCCACGTCCTTAGATGCAAAACGTGTTAACGAGTTTAATAATTCTTGTCGATAAATCAACATACTACGAGATAAAAGTATATTTATTTTATAGATAGGTAAAAACTTTGCATAATGTTTTGTTTTAAATTAAGAAATTAAATATTTATCCACCAGTTACATGTCATGGTTAGGAAACAAAACCGCATTTATAATGTCAACAGAATTACAACACAACACATTATTACCTCATTAAAAATTAAATAGATACTACCTACTACTACGTAAGTACTAGTTACAAAATACTACCCTCAACTCCGACGCGAATCTTCTTCTTCTAAAACGTAATTTTGAAATGTAGATACGTAAATGCTAAACTATGCATATAATATGCATTTTAACACAAGAACTTGGATATTTAATAAAGAGAATCATACTCGGGGGGGTTAAAGCTTTTCCAGATATTCACGAACGAAAGTGCACCTTCGGGGATCGTTCCGTTTTATTGCAGATACTAATATAAGCGTTGAGTAGTTAAAATTGTTTAATTAATATCAGGGGATGGTGTTGTCTATGTGTGTCCTTGTGTGATTCGGTTCTTATGTTTTTCATTAAAAGAACTATGAGGTCCCCATACCTACCTACTTTTTCTCGACGCGTGGAGTGTCGTGGAAGCGATACCGGGCTGTATGAAATTTCTAGCCACTATGAACCTAAATTATTTTTTTACCTATCTTCTATTACTCATCCTTGTTATTTACTTTTATTATGTATGATTTTGAATTTAGAACTGTTTTCTGTTTTTCTGTTTTTTTTTTGTAATTTCTGATCTGATCTTGAATTTGGAACTAATTTCACCTTTGTGTTTTCACATTGTTCGTAACACCGAAAACAGGGTTAGCCAGTTCAGGAGGAGTACGGAGCGTTTAATTAAACAATTTCCCTAAAATCTCATAATTCATGGATGGTTTAATAATAGAATTTCTTGTTTCAGCTGGTAACATTCGGGGACACAGCGCTGAACAAGTTGCGGTTCGCTACTGATTACGACTGTGGGACACACACGAATTGTACCCTCCGAGGTATTTGGCTTTCTGTTTGCTGTCTTTGCTTGTGCTAATAATTTTATTACCTCCTAATATTTTTCGTCATGCATGCACTCCAAATGTTCCTCTAATCTTACGAGAGTTACGAAAAGATAAAAAGCTAATTTGTTTCGTATAAATATTATGTACAAAAAAAAAGTTATTTTTAGTGAAATCTAGTAGATCTACTAATTTTTACAAAGTAAATTAACGACGACAAATAGGCTGATGCGGATTAATGAAAATAAAATAATCCTTTAATTCTTTATCAATTTAAATTTTTTGCAAGCAAATCCACTTTCGACGATTTGTTTTGATGTCCAATATATTTTGATGCTGGTTCATTTAATTATTGGATACGATTTCCGGTTGTCCTCTGCTAGTGACATCTGTCATTATCGAGTTTCCGTCGCTGAAAGGAATGAAAGAAAATTAAGTATAAATGTTACAGGAAATGTACATGATTCAAGATCCGTCCAAATCCTATCCTCCTAATAACAGCAAACACTCTTGTTGATAGTACAAAATGTGGTCGATATGATTTTACTCTCAAAATTATTATGTACACTTAATATAAACTTGAAAATTAATTCTAGAAAGTAGACGAGATAAATAAAAGTCTAATAAAAGTAATATTAGCTTCTCCGAGACGAATAAATTTCAAGTTGTTAAGAACGTTTGAAAACATACGAAAGTTTTATTAACTTGACGCTTAAAACGAATGGCTACGTAAAATTCTAATTTGTCATCTTTTGACTTACTTTCTACATCAAGAACTGGCCCGCGATAAACTTGTCTATCGTAATCATTCAACTCATTGGTTTCTTCTCTCAAAATGAGATTTTCTACAAGTCGCCAACCAATATTATATATTTTATATTTAGAATTGCTATTTCTGCAAAACGCTCCAACAGAATATTGGTACGTTTCACATCTCTATGCGGAACCCGCAGATTTCCATATAATGGTTTTCTTTACAAACGTTGCAATTCAAAATAAATTTATAGCTTCAGAGCTGAATACACTAGCGCCACAATACTAGTATACAAACTTTCAAAAGTTTCGAACTACTAAGTGTATCCTCTTCAATGTGGAGTATTGGAATACCGGTTAGTGACAAGCTAACCAATATCCGGATGCTCTCCAAGACTTAACGACTGACATCGACAGCGCCCCAAATTGGCAACTTCCCGTACCTACCGTACCGTACCGTACCCATAAGCATAGCTTATAGTAATATATTTTTCTGATCGTGACCGATGTTGTCTTGCTTTAGAAATCTTATAATATCTTCAGAAACCAATTATAAAAGACTTCGGTTAATATAACTTGGTTTTTTTTTCAGTGGACGTTACTAAGATCTCAACGTTATTACTACACTTTTCTCTAAAATCACCACTGATTTAATGCAATTTACTTCAATTTAAGGGAGGTCTACAAATGTTTGAAATAGATATAAATAATAATATATTTCATATTTATTTATTTCGCGAAATTAGAAATAAATAAAAACCCACTAACATTCCATTTCACTTTAACGATGTATTTTGGACTTTTGCCCTAAGAAATATGATTCTAATTATATTTATGACAATGTTAACATATATCATCTATACTATCTTCTTTTTCGTTTATTTAGTTTTTGTCTATTTCAACTTACTTCTCGAACTCAATCAATTAATTGAGTTTGAGAAGTAAGTAATATTGTATTATTATTATTTTTGTACAAACATTTGATTGTAGCAATTTGTAATCTTCTTTTAAGCTCTTAGTTTCTGCATGAACTGTTGGAATACAATATATTTTATCTTACTTTTCTTGATCGAACACAGACGCAACTTGTTTTTCATTTGTGTTTGGTTTTCTTTGTTTATCGACTAATAGCAAGTTGTTGTCTCGAAATATTTTCTTTAGTTTATGATGTTTTATTCAATATATGATTGCTTGTTTTGTTAACAGAATTGCATCACAACATAATGACCCAGCAGGATGAGAATATTCTTCAGCAGATGAAACAGTCGTGGGACAACAAATTGCCCAACATGAATGATTATTTGGATAACATACTTCCTCTCCTTAGGAACGCTTCTAAAGAAAATAGTGAGTATGATACCGTTTATCGCTAAATGTTTTTCTTGTTGCTTTATCAGATCTATCATGAACTAGATTTTTGTTAGTTCTACTAGAACTAGCATTTGCGGAATCTCCGGCATTAATGTCCTTAACTACACCCGGATGATCATATAGAACTAGTTTTTTATCTCTCAGGAAAAACTTTGTTGTATAAAACAAACTTTTGTGTTATAACAAGTAGTCTAAAAAGGTCTTACCTTACTGTACTGATTTGTGTTAATACGTCGTACCTTTAGGACGAAAACGACACATGAGTTTTGAGTTACGATCGTAAAAAGACTAGACGATCATATCTATCGTTCCGTAAAAAATAATTAGTTCCGATATTGAAGCTTTGTCCTGTTCCAGTCTGAATGTGGTGTTAGATTTTTTTTAATGTGTCGTTTTCGTCCTAAAGGTGCGATATGCTAATAATCGTTTTTAATATTGTGTACTATATTTTATATTTTATTTAATATATATTTCCGTTATGAAATAGTCAGCGAAAGAACTTGCAACTTATGATCTTAAGTGCACTGCAACCAGATCTTAAAACTATTCTGGGTTTCGGAATTAAACTTACATCTAACTTGAAGTCAATAAACATGTAACTGAAGACAATTCTATTGCTCAAACACAATTTTTCTTCAATTTCATACAATACAATGTTAACTATAGTTTCTTCTATTTTCTTATATTCAATTCTAATTATCAGATCATTCCATAAAATAATGTTACACATATGCAATAGGATCAGCAAGTAAGTTATTTTTAAGTTGTTTAATTTAATGGGATTTCTTTAGTTTAATAAGTATTTTAACAATAAAAGATATAGATTAATCAATAAACACAACCATGCAAATAGAAACACAGAGATTATTTCTTATAGTACCATAGAAAAACCTCTTTATCAGCGAAGAACGGTTGCCGTACATTTGCCAGCGAGGTTTCCTCAGTCCAAAATTAAAACAATGAACGACATAGACCCGCCAATAAACACGACCTTGTAAGTAAATATACAAAGGTTACTTCTTATAGTAGCATAGAAAATTTCGAACGTTTTTATCAGCGAAGAATGATTGCCGTGAATTTGTCAGTGAAGTTTCCTCAGTGTAGAGTAGCGGCCGTTACTATTAACGTCGCAGATAGCGCAGTTGAGACGGAATATATAACGGAAGGCGAGAGGAAAAGAGATAGCGATAAAGGAAGATAGACGGAAGTAAACAAAAGTGGAAGCGTTAAACGATTAGATTATAATAACAATAGTTTGTTATTGGCCATAGAAAATTTGTGTTATAAAAGATACTACGGAAATGTAATGGAGAACTAACTGGCTATGAATAATAGCTTTTCATGTATATGTAAACAAATATAAATACGTACGTTTGTATGTTTTCTTTCCATGCTGATGATGAATATCAAAGAAAGAATAATGTACTGAACGTATCGTAAATTGGTACAGATTACTGAAACGTAAACCTGAATTCATGTAAGGATAAACAGGCTGAACAATTCTGACTGACACTGACCTCTGTTAACTTGAATATATCAGATATTCCCAAAGTTTTTTTTTTACATAAAATGAGGAGAAAGAAAAAAAGCTTTTTTTATTATAATAAATTCTGATACAATCAATTTTACAGTAATTTGAATGAGAAGTCTCCAAACTATAGTGAGTTAATAGTTTTTTTTATTATACAAGTACTCAATCCAGTATCCAATTGCGATGCATCTAGATGTCATTTAACCGTCTCTAGGAACGGCAGCATGCAGTTTGAGAGCCCCTGGCATACACAATTCATTCTGTCAAGCTCAATTCCCTCGTGTCACCGTGGTACTCAATTCTTGACAGATTTCCGATATTTTGACAGATAATTTCATTACGCCCTGCCTGACACGAGAAACTTTATTTATCGTGTGATGTCGCCTTAATAGGATATGAGTTACTAAATTCCATGGTATCTGATTATATTGACATAGTATCCGATTTCCAGGTAATCATTAGACGTAGTATTTTAGTAGCTTAATTTTCGTCGATATTTTTGAACATTATGTTTTTGTTCAATAAAGCAATGACTTGAATATGGAATATAATATCGCTGTTTAAGATATTTTTATTATAACAAGTATTTCTGATTACTTACAGCAAAATATTTTAAAGGAAATTCAATATTGTTATTAAATAACTATTAGTAGAAAATATTTTGTTGAACAAAAAATTTCCTTATCGCACTAACCTTAAGAACAAACAATCACATTTATATTTTTCTGTATTCGTCATACCAGTACTCAAGAATATTTCTCGACTTTTTTTCGTTAAAAACGGAATATTTTTTCCCCTCAACCGCAAAACTATATACACGGAAAAGCGATCTAAAAATCTCGTATGGAAAAATATAATATTTTTAAGTGAATATAGAAACCCGAAGTACTCCACACGGAGCATATTCGATTACGTATAGAATCGTCGTGACATGATTAAGCGGTCCCTGACGGTCGCATTAATGAAATCCCAAAAGCAATATTCGGTGCTGCCTCCAACGGAATATTTTAACCAGAATGCAATTCGTTTTACAAGAATTTATAATATGAAATAAAAAGTAACTATAGATAGCAGTGTATATTCAAAGTTTTACTCATACCTCAGTAGATTTTATCGATAGTAGACTTTGGGACAACCGTCATACCAATAAAATTCTCAATCTTCAATCATTCCCAACCTGATTCTTCAGAGTACTAATATCGCACGAATCCAAAACTGATTTCGTTAGTACTTTGTCGTAAGTTAAAACGTCTCATTAATTATCTTTCCCATACTAACTCTTCAACTTTAGACCAGAACACATTATCCTACTTTTTGTACAGAAATTATTCGTCACCTACGTAAGAGTCACCTACCTAAACCATCATTCAAGGGGAAACACGGCAGCTTTAACCCATTCATAAGACAACTATATATTGAGTTAAGAGTTTGGAGCCTGGAACTATGAAAGGTTTTACCTTTAAACTGTCACGTTAAAATCCTACCAAATCTATTAAGGTCAGATAGCCCTAGTGCCTTGGTCTAAAGTAAACCATTCATATAGTCTTACAGCCATTCCGAGACATTAGCAGTCGCGAATAATTCTTCCCAAACTGCTAAAACTTAGAGTTCATTTCCATGAACGTTCCAAATCTGCATAACTTCAAGAACGTCACCGCTTCCCACATTAAGCAGTCTAATATATTATTGTAGTTAATTATTCTCTTTAACTGCCTTTTTTTAGAATACTATAGAAATTTCGAACTTTATTATCAGAGAAGAATGATTGCCACAAATGTATTAATGAGCGAATTAATGATTCCGCAGTGCAATTGAGTACCGCTACAATTAGCGCAATAGATAGAGCGATTGATGCGAAGGAACATGTGACTAAATGCGAGAAAAGGAGATAGTGATATAGGAGAGATAGACGGAAGTGAATATAAAAATAGATTAACTCTTCCCAAACCGCTAAAACTTATACTTCATTTCCATGAACGTCCCAAATCTGCATAACTTCAAGAACGCCACCGTTGCCCACATTAAGCAGTTTAACATATAAATTAAGTGAAACAATTCGAAGTACAATGGCGGTTTGTATCGTAACAACGCTAATACTCTGCTAAGGAGCGCGACAGTGGTTAATAATCTATTTAAATTTACGCTTTGAATTTCAGGTATTCGTTAGTTACGTGACATACGGCTGGCTGTAAATCAACGAACTTCAAACATCCAGCTATATAAGTCAGATGTTGTGGGAGGAATAGAAAGGGGGGTCCATCTACTTGTTGGTTCCATGACCCTGCATGATTTGACTCTGAATATATCACAGCCTTATATTATAATACCGGTCATTTTAGTTCGATTTTAATGTTACCCTTCTGAAATCCATGTGTGAGTTACATCAACACACAGTTTAAATATAGTAAATAGATGATAAAAACCCCACAGCAGTCAGTCCCGAGAAAAACAGTTACCAAGGTTTTTTGAAGTCTACTATTCTTTAGTAATGCAGTGGTAGGACTATTAGTTTATAGTAAAAATAATTTTAGTGGAGAAAAAAAATACGATACGATGGAAGTTGCCCGATTTTGTCATTGGCCAAGATATAGCTAATATTAGTTAAAAGAAGTCACTGTGAAACGACGAAGATGTAAAATAGAAAGAATACACTCACACATGACACATTGATCTTAACCGAACGATCATATGTTCTCCACACAACAAGACAGTGTGTCTCCACAAATCTCAGCAACGAAGCGCCGTCTACCGGCATAGTTAACGTCGCGCATTTGAATAACTCGCAAATTATTCCACTCGGCCGTGCCGCTCGCCCCGCCCGTACCGCTGCCATGCCGCCCCCGTGCCGCGCCAATGCCGCGCACGCATTGTTTCACCCTGCACTTTGAGCCAAAAGTTATTCCCAGTTCAAATTTCACGGTGGACTCAAGTTTTGCACCTAAGTGCATCCGACTGTTAATCTGTTTCGTACAAAGGTGAAATTGTTCCATTGAAACTGAAGTTTTAAATGCTCTATAAGTATGTTTGTACGTATATGTATGTACATCGTATTAAAGGCAGCTGCGCTGAGAATTGTCTGAATAACTCGACGAGACTGAAGTTTGTCGGAAACATTGCGGCAAATATGTACATCTAAATGTTTAACGAGGGTTCGATTTGACTGATGAAATTTGTTTTTAAGTCACATTTAACAAACATTTCAGATTATGTTTTCAGGAAGCTAGCTAAGAAAAAGTTTTTAAATGTTAACTCTCTATGTCTATGGACAGCATCGGGTATAAAAATAAGCTTAGAATTAACACAGCGTACAATAAAGATTTTCCACTCGTCCACTTCGACACCTGTTCTTGTCATTCTATTACAAAAATCCACACAAGAAACTGGCTAAGAAATCCGTAGGAAGACGTACATACTACAAACTCCATTCATCTCAGAGAGCGCCCGGAATTCAGAGGTCGCAAACTCCACCTGAAGTTGACAATTACTTTTAAGGTTAATTAATAAAGGACAAGTCACAATCCGACTTACTTCTTTGTTCGTTTCCATGGGACGACTTTATTATTGTCAGATGAAAAATATTCTATGAACATTCTACTCTCAGACTCCATAGTAAACAGAGATAGAAAGAGAGAGATAGAAAACTGTTTCCCAACAGATAATTGGATTACGGAAAGAAATCTTTATACGATTTTGAATATTCACCAGGTATTATAGTATCGTAATTTTTCATGGACCAGCTCAACTCATGGATCATTGGAAGCGCGAGCCTATTTCAGATTTGAACCTGATTCAGATTGAGTCTGATTCAGAAGTAGGCGTGGTTGTGAAAGACATTGAGCGCGAACGAGTTACAAATACTCGTGTATACTCTTTTGTCATGAAAACATAAATAGCGCTAGATCGTAAGTCAGTTTGGCGTATTTGGTTACGACTAACTGGATCGATTCATTTTTATGACACAGGCTGTAAGGATGCTAATATCATAAACAATATGATTTGACTACAGTGTCCACTCTCATGTTCCAATTCTAAGTACATTTTCATATATGCTGTTTTAAATTATAATTTACATGAGTAAATTACCATACTTTAGTATCAACTTAAGTGTAATGATAACAGAATGTTATTGTGTTCTGGATTTAATTTAGTCTTTGAATAAATACAACATAATAATTTAATATAAAATATGAAAATGTTCATCCAATATTTATATGTAAAAAAAACCGCGACAAACCCGACAATGGAAACAAACGCAAACTTTACACGATTTCTTCCACTCCTTTACGAGTGACGGAAGTTTTTGAGTAATTAAGCGATGTCCTTTTAGAGATCATTGTTAGGGATTTCTCGACTTTTGTCCTGACGGATCGCCGGATTTCAATCTTGGAGATTAGTAGGGACAGCTCGTAAAAAGCCAGGGTTATGGATGTGCACAGACGAGGGTAAAAATGGGGTGATTTATCACCGGACCGGCTAAATGTTTGCACTGTCGATGTTTTTCCGGCAGTTCAAGATGGAGTAATCAATAAAAAATGAAGATCGCTTATCGCAGATTTGGGGAAAAAATTAACGTTAATTATGAAAAACGAATAACATATGAACTCGATATTTCAATGAAATGGTTATATTTTAAGTCCCAATAGTGGGCAAAAAATCCCACAGTTTGAATATATCTTACCATGATTGTTATGACCAGGCCTTTTAAATTTTATTCACTGCTTATCAAGTAAATCCTTGGCATAAAACCATCTTAGATATACCGATCCAATATCGAGTCTATCTATATATCCCCAGTACACTTACACAACATAAATTATTTTGTACGTACAAAAATAAATCAAACATACCTCCATCCTCGGGAATGTTGAGCAGCTTCTTCGCACCAGGACTCGGCCCGCGGACCGCCGACAACGCCCTCTGGAGCGTCTCACTCATCTGCTTACCACCAACACATTGGCCGAACACCAACACGAGCACCAAACAACGCACAACACTAGCACACTTCACTCTGCGCCAACTCGAATCTTGCTTGGCCATTTGATCAAACATTGGACACACTTTCACAGCCATTTCAATGTTACCAGTTCCCAACTCTACATTTTAATGAGGCGTTCCGACATCTGAAAAGAGAGAAAAAATCTTATTATTTCAGCTCGAGTTGATTCGCGAGTCGCAATAACGACCGGGATTATGTTTGTCCGAGCGGAAGGAAATGGCTATATCATTTGTTTTCTAGCCGATAGTCTTAATCTTTATGTAGCGGCAATGTTCTGAAGCGGCAATAGCCCAATGGGTAGTGTGTTGGACTTACGATCGAGAGGTCGTGGGTTCGATC
>DWGW01001272.1:0-11708 GCA_018247775.1 Udranomia orcinus
GTCACACGCTTATAACGTTTATTTGTAATTAATTGATTTATAACAATGTATGTACTATAACGAAGGATTTGCTTACAAATAAATACTCGTAGATACAACGTATATAACTCTAAATGGATCTAATAGCAAAATATTATCTCATCAAAAATTGAAATTTTTTTGGGAATTATTTGACAACATAACACTAATGAATGCAGACATCTAACAAATAAAATGTGTTTGTACTTAATAGAGGAAGTAAAACTATCTAGAAGACGGGGTAAGCGGTGTCAATGAGAGGTACGTTATCGACCTTAATGGTTTTGGTCTGGATGGTGAAGGGCACGTTATTGTACCGCAGGGGGCAGGGCCGGTCGGGGCGAGCCATGAAACACAGCGTGTATAAACCCAACTCCAGTTCTGGCGAAGTGCCCACAAACATGGTGATCTCAGGCGCATCTTTAGTCTCGCTGAGGATCGAATGCTGCTTCAGTATCAATCCCTTCTGCAAATGAAAGATATGACAATTTATTAGTGAAACAGAGAAGTACAAAATATCATGACCTTATTAGCTAAACTGATTCTACTTTTAGGATAAAAAAAAACGAAATGCTGTGTTCTCTTTTGCAAGACAAAATAAAACAATTTATCGTAAGTGCTTCATGTTAGGCACCAGGAGTCACTCAGAAGGATTCGGTGGTGACAAATTCAATTGATTCAATAGTCTGGTGCTTCTCTCATACAGTAGACAACAGTCACCTAACACCAGATTGATCACCAGACTACGTAGTTCTTTAGCTATTACGCTTAAACAGTAATTATTTTAAGTTAAGTACGATCATATGTCAGTCAACTAGATAAAGAAAAAATTACCCCAGAGAGGTCCAATTTATCGATATATCCCAGGTAATTTGCCTTCTTGTCCATTTCACGTTTTGCGAAGAAAAGCCAGCTGTGAAGACCTAAACAGAAAAAAATACACAATAATATTTTAACTTCGAAATAGATTTTATTTATACCATAGAAGACGATTGCAGGTCGGTTTTATGAAATGAAATATTTATAAGAATTTTACATATCATATCTGTTGTTAGAACATTCTTTCAAGTTTTATACCTATGCTAGGATATCACGCCCTTCCATAGCTCACACAAATAAATAAAAGTACTTAATTTTTTTTTATTTTACCACGCTCAGTACTTAGTGTGTATGAATGTGTTCGGTTCGTGTGCGTGTGTAGGTAATGTGTGTGAAGATGGGTGTAAAGTTTTATCAACATTCATTTGTATTACACTCTTGTAGGTTAGTTAATCGTAAGTACATTTTCAAGAAGTTGAAATTAATCTTAACGTAATAAATACTGCAACGCTTACCAAGAACTGTGTTAGAATTGAGTTCTGCCATGAATATGTTTTCAAACGCGCAACTGCACTTGCACAGTCCCGTCCAGTGTCGTGCGTACTTGGTGAACCAAATTTTCTTCAACAACTCCACTTGTTCGTTGTACTCGTTTAACTGGGCTAGGCCTGAAGATATATAGTTTTTATAGTTTTCTATGTAAAAAGAAGACAACTTAAGAAAAATATTACTGACTGAATGAGATTTGTAAAAAAAAAAATTACTGACTAAATGCGGTTGTGTGATAAATACCTAAGTATGTCATTAACAATATTTTTGGAAGTTAAATGTACCAAATCTAATATAGAATGACTGTGACGGTACTCTACGTCATGCCTAATATATTAGGTAATAATATTGTACTTATTACATCTGTCTGCTGTTTCTATTTTACAGAATATTTAAGCACAAATTGCGAGCAAAGGAAACTTTCCCGTGCACTTACTACAAGTGGATAAGTCTCACTTTTAACGCAAATCACTCTAGTAGATCAGAAGAGCCTCAGCTTTCTATTATCTCCAAATAAAACTAATACCAACACCAAATTTCATAATCATTTATAATACATGATTAAATGTATCAAGGTTTTTTGAGATCCCATTACCTTTGCTGACAAGGAAGTTCATGAGACTCCTGATTGGGCCCGTAGCCAAAATAGTGTTAAGGAACGTAATTTGCTCTGACTCCTCCTGCAAAATATAATTTTTTAATTATTTTTAATTATACATTAAATGATATCGTAGAAGATTTATTTCATTGTAATTTGTTCATTAGTTAAAAATATTTAATGAAAAATTAAGTTAATAGTTTTAACTTTTCATTGGTAATAATATTGTAGACTGTAGCTATGAAGCAAATGTAAAGCTCGGACGAAATGTGATTAATAAACAGAAGAATACCTATTATACTTTTAAAATATGAGACGAAAATTAACTAAAATAAGTTACATTTGGTGTCACGAACTCTGGCCTAATAACGTTCTTGTGATAATTGTCGAAGAGTGCCACAAACGGTCTTATCGTCGGACCATTCCACACGGCCTCAGGAACGTTCAGGAGACTGGAAATGCAAATTGTTTTCATAAATATTATTCTCTATCAATCAATCATATCAATCTATGATCGTTCTAAATCGTCATTAACCTCTCCCTTCTTAAAGTATTAAACATAGTTAATATTATTTATCTTATATTATTCGGACATACTTTAAATTACAGTTTTTAGTTATTTAGTTTGTCTTTAATATCTATGTAAGTCCACTGTCCACACGAATAGGCAATTATATAAAAAAATAGTTAATTAACACAGCTAAATCATTTAATTATGATACAGATAACAAGGACGACAACGTGATACAAAACATCTCCGCAGACGCCGTATTTCTAGAAACTGAGTTTAGGAGCAGTCAAACAAACAAAACGAGACCTACATACATACATGTTAGCGTTTGAGACCCACCAATTAACAGACGAGACGGCTCATATATATTGTAAGCACATTCGTGTGAGCATTGGACCTTTGAATAAATTCAATAGAATAAGTATTACAAGTCTACGAGGTGGCAATGAAATTATATATTATTATAATATTATAAAACATTATCGAGTTACGTCATCAAATTTCAAGTATAATAGACGTATACGTTAGCTAAACTTTTTGCCCATTCTTTGGACTTGATATTTATTAGTTTCCTAAAAGATATTTCAACGTGCTAACTTGATATGAGATGTTGAATACTTGTCTGTCTAGCGAGGAAGAACACCATGTAACTGTTTGCTTATCTTATTTGGAAAACTATGTCGTTCTATGATTGGGTGCAGTGTATGTATAATGTCATTGGCAAATTATGCTTTTATGGAGAAAGTTTATAAGCGGATTGGCTACCATCGTCTCGTAATCTAAATGTACCTATAAACTAGTCTATCCTTTAGATACTTTTAAATATTCAAAAGTACTTACTTAGATTGCGCCTCGTCGTTGTTGGAAATACGGCTGGTTTTGCCTTGCAAATTGAGTTGAATATAGTTAATCGCATTGTTGACATCCGCGTTGAACATTTCCTCGCTGATGCGTAGCAGGTCATCATCGGTGGTGGAGTCTTGGACTTGCCTCAAGAGGTCTTCGTAACTCTTCTTTTTGGCGTAATCGACGACTCCACCCACCACTGTGCCTATTGTCTGTAGCGTGTTCGTGGCGCTGTTTCCTTGTTGGCCGGTGACGGAGTTAGAGACAGAGTTGCCAATGAGGTTAGGTAGGATGCTGTTGAAGATTTGTCCGGCGGCGTGCGCTATGTCATCAGCGCGACAGGCAGCTAGACAAAACAGAAATAATATTGTGAGCTTCATATTGACCGATGGAGTACGTTTAGTGTAGCGCGATTACGGCGCACTAGTGATCTCTGGGCCAGCGGCGAGTAGGCGATACTACGACCTTTGGGTGACGTCAGCTCCCAGTATGTGGAGATACGGTGTTATTGAGATTCAACCTGCGGATTTCCAGTTTTAGTAATGGCGGATGTCCCGAATGCAAACTGCTGAATTGTAACGTTGTAAACAAAATTGACCTTCATTTTCGTTATGACCGTTGAGGTAATAACCGTATTAGGTGCATTGTTGTGGATCAAGTGCTGGAAAGCAGTTTCCTTATTATCTAAATATATACGTTTTTTAACAGTTTTGGCTGGCACAATATTCTACAAGGCAAATGTCTTCATATTCGCATGATCGTACACGATCAGCAGATTTGAGCAACGTTGGTTTCAGCCAAGATTTGATTTAGAACGGTAAAACATCTTCCGAACTTCTTACACCAAGCTGAGCATATGCTTACGATTGTAATCAATGGATAAAAGTCTATTAAACCACTTGAGAGTATGAAGAGAGAGCGAAAACATCAGCAACATCTAATCCTATCCAGCATGCCGATTACTACCATATACTTACTCGTAGTCAATAAACAAAAACTCTACAGACGCACGAAAAGCTCTCAGATCAAAATCCAATCTGATTCGGATTACGAGAAATGTTGCAAAATAACGAAAGAAAGTCGTCGAAAGGAGACATCATCAGAAATATACGGTCGCAGGCGACTGCGCACCTGCAATGCATCTTGCGTGCAGTGCCGCGGCGGGAAAATCGTATTTTACTTTATGTATTATGCATCGAGCCGGACCATCACTGGGATGCAGTTAAAGAACTGTACACGGTAACCGTTTAGAATCTGTTATTAGCATGCTGATTGATAGAATGCAATTCACAGTTGCATGTATTCGTCAGCGTTACCCGTGAGATATGGATTTGTTGACATTATTTGTTGATTTTCGAAAATTTCTAATTTAATTCCATTGTTTTATTTTATATGGTTATTATATTAGGTGATACTTGAATTTGTGGTGGAAAAGAGAGGCAAGGGGGGTAAACCAAGAAATTTAAACCGAGAAACATTTTCACCTGAAATGTTTAATCTTTCATCAGTATTTTATAACTGCGATCTGATAATGCATCGCGAGTTATTCCTACGGATATATGAATAGAAGCGAGGCCTAAATAGGTTTCATGTATTTTCGAAATCTTTTCACTGTACTTATAACTAAATAACAAACAGATGTTTATTACATTTCAATTTAATTATATTAAAATCAAATTAAATTTAATATTGAGAGAAAATTTTAAGTTTGTATGGTTTGTAGAGTCGACAGTGTTTTATGCTAAAAGTAACACAAAATATTATGTTTCTTCGTAAATCACATGTGTTTTGTTTGCATGGCCGGATGTTGTAATTTACGTTCTTCTCGCACTGAGCAAGAAATAAATTAACGTTGAGATCACAGATGACTAGAACGACGTTTTTTTTATAAACGCTTATTATTACTAATTGAGCACCGCAGCGTGCAAGTTAAGAGACCGATTGGGATTAACAAGATGAATTATTTGCTTACTATTATATTATTTGCTTATAACGCTATAATATTTCAAATTATTAATGAAAAAATATATTTTTCTCTTAAAATTTCAATGCTTAAAAAGTATGACTCTACCAACACATACATGATATAATGTAACTACCTACTACTAAAATAGTTAAAATTAAATACCTACCATTAAATATTAAATATCAGTACCTAAAATTAAATATCAGTTCTTAGAAATGTAAGTAAATGAACATGTTAAATCCGTAACGATTATTCCTCTCGGTTGTTATTTATGTTACTATAAACTTTATCGTGGCTTGTACGGAGAACACGTTATCGTAAAGGTCACGTTTGGCAAAGGTCGGCACTGTCCCGCCAGTAAGCAAGGACCGTCAGTTTAGCTCTCAGAACTCTGATTCGACCTCACTACGCGATCATGCGATCACATATCGAACTTACCGAAAATATCTAACCCAGTACTCACTAGAATTAATTCTCCTCAGTTAGCATAAAGCGGCGACAGGTGGCGTGCGCGCGCTCAGTGAAAACCATAGTGTTTGAATTCCTCGCTACGCTAACACAATGAAGACTTACGCGTTTGTGTTCTTGTTCATCTTTTGTTACGCCGAATGTAAGTATTCTTTCGAGATCCGACTTTCATACTTACTCGTAGTCGCATACCTCCTAGATAACATCTTGTGCGCGCAAATTACGAGTTGGCTTTGTTATTTTCTCATGATATCTCGTATGCTTCATTACTTTGTATTTAAATTATTTGTAATCTAACTTTATGTAGGGATAAAGCTTGATTAAATAAAAATAACATTACAAACAAAATTCAATGATTTACTAAAAAGTAATGAAGTCGGAAGCCAACTTGTTTCTTTATAACTTCGTAACGCATTCCTAACCTAACAATTATTATAATTCATATATGGTACTTTCCAACTTCTGCGGTTTTATTATAATGAGCTGTTTTAATACCTTTCAGGTCGCAAGACATACGTGCCGTTAGACAAGAATGCAAATCTTGCATTTATTAATATGGAAAGTGGTGGAGTGAGGCCCGCTGCCCGTCCACCAGCGAATCAGCCCGCGCAACCAACTGTAGCACCAGCACCGGCCAAACCAGCCATCTCACCACCAGCTACGCCAACAAAGCCAAGTCCACCCTCACCAGCTCCAACACAAAAAGCCGTTGTAGCCCCAGTAACTCCAGCGCCTGCGCCCAAGCCTATTCCAGTGACACAACCATCCCAAATACAACCCAAGCCAGTCAACCCAACCCCGGCGATCAATCCCATCACTACTCCTGGGCCCGGTAGCGTCAAGCAGCTTATCAATTTCTACGACAGCCAGGGCAAAGCCAGTCCTATCCGGCCGTACAGCTACAGCCAGGCCGTGAAGCAAGGATAAATTTTAATAAAATCAATAAGCCAAAGAGTAATAGTAGAAATCACACTATGCTACAAATATTGTATGCAATTGTGACTCACTCACTATATTTAATGTTATCTATGATTGTGACTTGAATTATCTATTGAATGAAATCTTATATATTTTTTTATTGTGCATCAACCCGCCAATTTTTAAAATAAATTGCAGATCTTTATTGAACTTTCTTACATCGACTAATAAATTTGTTGTATGTAGTATGATTTTTATAATGTTACCCACAGAAATAAATGTAGTAAAGAGCACTTCATATCGTTTTTATAATAATCTGTCTTACACCATTTTTTTCTTTCTCGTTCTTTGCATTTCAGCGTTTTTTATTTTTTATTACATTTTAAGTTTATGAACACAATAATCGATTATTTATATTTTAATTCAATAATATTTTGAAGAGACTTATTATGGTATAGGTCCTAAAGTTACTTTAAAAATTTGAGGAAAATAAATAATCGAGCTTTCTATTGAGCATATACAGTACAAATTATAGAAGGTTTTGACTGTTTTCTTAGAATGGAATATTTTCTAAAACAATACAATTTATATAGAGTAAGTTATTACAATATAACATCCTGTTTTAATAACCAGTGGCACAATTTGAACGTATAATTATTCCTAATTACCTTTCTTGGCAGTGGAGAAAAGCGTTAAACAAGGTAAGAGTTACAATTATAATTGTACTGAGTCAACGACCGCTACATCGCCCGGATACATCTTGTGACATAAAAGGCACATTAAGACGTAAACAATCGCTACAAAGCCTGCCAACTTCAGTAGTGAAAGTGGAAGCAGTAAGCGTCAAAGTCAGAGACGTGTGGTAGCCCGTTCAGACCATAGTCAGACCATACTCGCTTGTCCAGGGGATTGGATATTATGTGAACTAGGAACACGGCTACGCTCAATGGTATTTTGTGCTGTAGGAGTGCATTAGCAAATTATAATTGGCCTTATATTAGATAGTAGCATAAAATACTTATTTTTCGTAAATATCATCTCATACATATATCACACACATATTTATTTCTAATGGACATCGGCTTTATTCCTAAATAGACTTTGTATATTTTATATTTTGTATATTTTATTAAATTCTTACGAACTATGGAATCGAGTAGTTAAACTTAGCTAACTGAAATTAACTTCTTAGTTGGTAAAATCGTTGTATAAATTCTTAGATCTATTTACTATAAAGTCTGAAAACGACAGCCAAAAGTGCACTATTTGTTGTTATCAACTTCAAATTATCATCTGAGTGCTGTTTAGTTACTTTGTTATCGTTCATTACATTGTTAAATGCAATTTAGCGTGGTTAATACCGTTTACTACCTATTCAGTTGGCAGCTAGAGTTAGGACCGTTGAAAATGAGAGTATCGAGACACTTTCTCTTTCAGTGACTCATGTTACGTCAACAGGACCTCCTATAGCGTAATACGGCACGCACGCCTTGTATTGTGCAATGTCCGCTTGTCGCGGGCTTTACATTGAATCATCGAAATGAACTCACATTAAATGGGTTAATTCTTTATCAAATCGTTGAAACTGATTAACTGTATATTGAGTAATTGAATTGAACTGACATTGAACGAGTTAACCCTATATTAAATAATTGATTTACTGAGACATTAACTGATTTAAAACTAAAACTAATATTGAAAAGTTGAATTGTTTTTTATTATTAGATGGGTTAACTCTTTATTAAATCGTTGAATTGAACTGACCTTTAATAAATTAACTCTCTATCTACAATCTAGTAACATTTGATCGAACTGAAATTAAATGGGATACACTGTTTTAATTTTTTGTATTAAAAAAATATATAAATAGTAATTTTCAATTATTTTACTTTACAGTTTTCTATAAGGTTTACAAATAAATGATATGAAAAGTGAAAAATAAATTTCTGAACTGGCAAACACCTGAAAGTAAACCGTTTCAATATCGAAGTTTCGTTTTATAAACCGAAGTAAATGACAGAGTGTAACTCTTTAAATGACAGAGTGTAACGTAAGCTATAAGTAGGAGAAGTAGTAACTTAATATGTAACTATAGTTAACTATTGAAATCTCTTTCTTTAATTCACTCTGCCTCATGACATGAGAGAATAGAAGACAACATATAACGACATGACATGATGTCATGTATGTATATTATGTCTTGTCTTCTATTCTCCCTCTTCCCTTTCGGTTCTGTAAAATAACAATTAAAAAACTGTTCTTATGATTAAGTAATGTAATTGATAAACGCTTTACTGTTTTGAAAGCTGCTATGTGTTGCATAATGCTCACTGCTTTGTATAGAGTAACAATAATAAACAATGATTCAGACGGAGAATTAAATGTTGCAATACAAAGACCCCAATTCCACATCCGTTTAATAATATTAATAAATATACCTGTGGCAAACCGAACTCTGCATTTTTATATTTATATTTCTTATAAGAATAAATATTATTCAAAATTTAAAGTAATAATTCGACATTTCTGTATTGTTTTTATTCTTTTATATTTTGATTATTATTACGTTGGCTGTCGTACAATAAACGCAAAAATTTATCTGGTCGTTTTACGACACATACGCTCCAGATCACCCTCAGATCCGTCCCCGTCTGTTTCAATACCCATTAGAATTACATTTCCTTATCATTTTTTATGAAAGGAGTAGATGTAATTATAACAGCAGTGGTCTAGCTGCTGTGTTCGGGTCTGAAGGGTTAGGGAGACACTTAAATGAGGCGTTCCAATTTAGTCCTTAGGTAGCAACTCCTCTTAAGAAAGAACTGTCGTCCATTGGCAACAGTGACCATTTTCTGTAGATGTATGGGTAGCTGTTATGTATACGATGGTGGGTGGACTGTAAGTGTGTTCGTTTGCTCTTACAGATAAAATATCATATAGATATTATGAAGAAAAATGACCCAGTTCTAACGCTCAATATTCTTATTTTTTGCATTGCAATATTACTTAGATCCGCATGGGAATGTGTGTCATGATGTTTCTTAGTTCCGAAACATGGATTAAATAGAAAATATGAAAAAAAAAGAAAAATAAAAAAGAAAATATGAAAGCATTATATTACCTTCAATAAGTTCTGGATGTTTTTTTGGCTTTGTCGTATCTCTGCTTGTATAGTTGCCGCTATATTAGAATTCGAGTCAAACGCATCTTATTCGAGGACCTAATAGTAAAAAAATACATATTCGATTCGAGCAGAGGTAAGCAACAGATATTAGATACAGACCTTAGTATACATAGTTTCAGATGGCTACACAATATATACTCTTATGAACTTAAAGAAGTATCACATTCGTAACAACTTGTAGCTATTAGCTATAGTAAAGCCACTTGTAAATCAGCCCCATTAGCTCGTAACAATAGCTCGAACGATCCCACAACGTCCCACCGGGGATAGCTACAGACAATGGGCTTATCCTATCGCAAAACGCATGTCAACTTATCTACACACAATAACTAGCGATCGTTGAGCGGTTACATGGCCACAAACGCATTCTGCTGGCGAAAGTAGAATCACATTTAGTGTGTACGTGAAAATGCAGTCTCATGGACTTGAATGACTGACTCTTAATTGAAGAAAAAACTATTTTTGAAATTGTATCCGGAATGATTAGAAAAAGAAATTTCGTTTCTTATTACGATGTTCACTCGATTGACGCTATAGATGACGTTCTGTGTAGCATAATAGCCATGACGCCATGGGTCGCCCTCATAAAAGTTCTTAAGTTCGTGAAGATTTTTGTTACCTTTTTAGCCGTGTTCCTTTTTAGATTTAGTTGATAAATCTTTTGAGAAACATCAATGCAGTGTAGTTAACAAAAATAAATCTATTATATATAGATATACACCTGTAGGAATTTTCTATGAACGAAAACATTAATACTAAAATGAAAGTACTGTATAGCGAATAGACAATGTTAGGATTAATTCTATACAAATATGAGACAATAAACGAGAGTTAAGGTCGGCTGAGACAATTTCCATTTTCTATTAAGGTATATCCGTTTGGCTGTGCGCTCTCACTTTCCTCAGCGCTCTATCTCCACCGGAGTTATGAAACACTTAGATCCGTCCCCATTCTCAGCGTCCACGACGACTGCGTTCCATATCAGTGAATAAACCTTTTTATTAACGTCAAACCATGATATATCATACACGTATTTGCATAAATACATACGTGTCTACTTATTTATTATTTTTGTTTAGAATATTGCTATGTATATATATGCACAGACTCCAGAAGTTGTCTGGCAGAAATTGTTACTTTGCGATAACATCGCCTTTTTGTATCGTGCTGTTTCTGATCTTATTGTTGATGTGTGTATACATGATGTGTGTGTACACAATTAAAGAGTTAGATAAATCAAATATTTACTGTGTAAATTCGGTAATCACAATTTTATTATCATTTGTGTTTAGAAAGCTTTCTGGTCGCAAATCATACACGTATACTCTTACTTACTACGTATATCCTCTTCGTTGCAGACTCCCTATAAATTTATGGTTAAACCAAATGTGGTAACTTCGCTGCCGTTGTACTATTTGTTGCCTATACTATTTAGAAGTATAAATATCTTTTATTCTATTGCTGGACGTAGCAAGATACCCGATCTTCCCACAATTGCGGTAGCAGAGTACTCCGGTACGCTGCTCCAATGGACTACGATGAGGTTAAACGACATTTATCTATTGATAACACCCGGGACCGACTGCTTAACATGCCCTCCGGACCATGGAAATCCGTATGAAAACATTGTTGATCTAACGACGAAGTATCTAGCTACTAATCTTGTAAACCATTAAAAAACATAAATAAATAATAAACGTGCAAGCATTACCTGATCTTATGGGGACATAGCTAAGTCTGTGAATTTTTATATAGATTAAAAGCATTACACGAATATTGGAAATAATTTATTTGTAAAATATTTATTAAGAGACCGCATGACGTGTTCACC
>DWGW01001273.1:0-11706 GCA_018247775.1 Udranomia orcinus
TTTCATGAGAATCGGTCGAGCCGTTTCGGAGGAGTTCAAGTACGAACACCGTGACACGAGAATTTTATATATTAGATCTATCACCGTTACATACGTTACGTTCTTATGATACGAGTATTTCTAATTAAAATGGGAAAGTAAGCATTTCATAATGCATAATACGCGTTATAAAATTATAACGCATTAAAATGTTGATCAAGTTATTACCGTTGCAATATTCCTCTCCGCACTCTGCACACGAAACGATCCTTGTCTCGGTTACACCCGAACGATTCTTCGTTTTTCTGATCATGTTGTTTTTCGCATACTCCCGTTTGTCTCGAGCCTTGGTTTTTAATTCGGATTTACCCAGCTCTATCAGTCTGAAAGTACAAAGTTATTCCGTATTCGATTGTTTCATTTTTGTGCTAATGTTTCTGAATCACGGAAATGCTACTAACAGATCTCGGAAATGCTATCAAGGAGCGATGTAATTATAAATGTTTAATGGTAAACTATCAAAGTTTGGAAGGTAAAAATCAAATTGCATTTAAGAATTTCTACATTAGTATCCCGGATTCGTTCGTAGTCATGTGTTTATTACTTATCACTTAATAAAAATAACATAAGGTGATAGGTTAACATTATTACAATAAAGATACTAGAGTATTGCATGTTTTTTATAACATTAAGATAGCAAACATGCAGTCCACTTGATGGTATGGTCCATTGCAGACCATGGACATCTAAACAAGTGCGTTGCTACATTCGAGGACTAAGTTGCAACGCCTCGATTAAGTGAGTCCTTTATATGAAATTAAAACAGCAAGAACACTGCTGTTATAAGGCAGAAATAGGTGTGGCGATTGTGCCTCAGGATTAGCCGCGAAATGTTCTACGACCTTAAAAATTCTAACTTTTACGTGATCTGCTTTTCTGAATAAAAGCAGACTTCTAACCAGGTCTTCTAAGTAAATACATACCGATTAAAGTATTCCTCATCGAGTTTGGACTTTGGTCTTATCGATGTAAGCATTCGCCATTCAATAGGCACCGCACACAATTCATGAAACTTTAGTCCCCTCATTTCCACCGGCACGGGATCCATGAACGTGAAGTGCTTCTCTTCGTAGCCACGCGTACCCAACTTTTCATACCCACGGACCTCCTTACGCGATGTTTTTGTTTTATGGTCTTCTGGTTTGTCTTTAATTTTTATGTCATCCGCTCTGACCTATAATAGAATGTTATTATTTTTATATAATGTTTAACATTATTACTATTGCGATTTATCAGATGTGGATACTATCGCGACATTTTATTGTTCCTGGAATTTTAAGTGTACAAGTTACCTTTTCGGGTCTAGTTTTGAAATCCGGAACTTTGTCCAAAACCGCTCTGTATTCTTCCGCAGTGTTTATTACAGTCTTAGATAAATCCAACATAGGAGCTTCATCTTTCTTTTTATCAAACAGATCGTCTAATTTAGACATTGCTATATTAGAAACAACCACGCGTGTATAGCGAAATGCAGTACTGGTTTCATTGACTTAACATCTTAACCATTTCCTAGTAACGGTTGGGTCGATAACTATGCTTAAGTAGGTAACCTAATTTTAAATTCGTATTGCACCAAACCCCTACATTATTTGTGCTGCATCTAAGCATTTTGGTAATATTATTTTTCACATAATTATAATGTAACAATAACAAAGGAACTGAAGAAAGAGATTATTCTAATTAAGTCTTTCTGATTTGAATGAGTACTTAATTGGTGAAATTTTTTTTCATGTCTATATCACTTAAACTGTATTTGTTTCTTTCGTTCACGTCGTCCATCCATAATTTTCTACTCCCATATTTATCATTAATGAACTTTTGCGACAAGGTTATTCTTTTTGTAGGTGATATTTTCGGGGACTTCTTTAGGTCAGTTTTTTCATTACCTAATATTTGTTCTAAAGATGTGAGCTCACCAATCGTATTGTTAGCAAGTTCACATGTATTATTAGTAGGTTTGATGAAGTCTTGGCTGGCTCTCTTATGTCTCCAGTACGATTGACTTAAAGAATTTCGCTGTTTTATATTACTATCGACAATTTTCTCAGATCTCGTTGGCGGACTTGGCGATCGGCTGTCTTCACTTGATTGCGACATGTATTGTCTAACCTGTGGTCGATATTTTTGGCGTAGTTTTCTTTTTTGAGTGTAAAATGGATCCTTCTCGCTTTGTTTTTTGTACTGAGCAGCAGGTCGGTTCGCGCCCCATTTTGGTCGAGTTTCTATATCTTTTTTATACCGTTCCTCCGAACGCATTCTTCTATCCTTCTTCATATTGTTACGATGGCTATCTTGAGGCGCATTTTCATCAATATTTTGATAGTCGATATCTATGTCTCTAGTAATATCATCGGTTTCAATTATTTTATCTGCTGTTAAAATATAAATATTAGAATCCGTTTGGGTCGATGCGTCTCTTGTTCTTAATGTTCTATATTTTCGAGGTGTCAGAACTCTCCCCGTATCATTACATTCGTTTGCACTATTCAGTGAATTTAAAGATACATTATACAAACTATTGTTTAAATTTTGTGGAACTATGACTGCTAATTGTACATTATTGGATGTTCCTGATATTTCCCCATTTCCATTAATACCAATAGGCACAATATTGAACTGATTATCGGTCAAAGCAAGCGGTGGTACATTATGAATAAATAAATTTAAATTACCAGTCGTTACAGACCGTGGTGAGTTACATGCTGTCGTATTATGAGAAACATTGTCTTTTTTATGACTTGTTGCCGAGTGCACATCATACGTCCTACTTGTCTTGGTAGGGCTTAAAATTTTTGATGGGGTAGTTTCTTGTACTGTTTCTGTATTACAGTTTTCGTCGATATTTGGCTTACAATCGTTTGAGCTAGAGTTCTTTTTGTGACAAATAAATCTTTTCTCTTTATCTTGTCTCGCTTTTCGTTCGGCATCCTCAAGTGCTCTTTTAAGTGCATCAAGTCTTCTTTTTTCTTGAATTTGCTTTTCTTCATTTTTCCTTTTCTCTTCTTCTATTTTTAATCTATCTTCCTCTTGTTGTCTTTGTATCCTTAATTCTTCTAATCGTTCTTCCCTCAATTTCCTTTCCCTTTCTTCTTGACGTCGTTTTTCTCGATCTTCTAACTGACTTAATATAGCCGATTGCAATTCTAACGCCTTTATACGTTTGTTCTCCCTCTGGGCTTTTATTTCTGGCTCTATAGGGACATTTTGTCCTCGGAGGAAAGTTCTGTAAAGAATATTAATTGAGTGTTTTAAATATGTCAACTAATGAATATGTATTAATAAATGAAAGTTATGGAAGTGTCGCTAATATTGTTTCATACTTACCGTCCCTCGTCGCTTCCGTTACAAGACGACCTGTCGCAGTCTAGTCCCGAGTTGGTGGAACTTCTTTGGTCGATGACTAGAATGTCCGCTGTATTTTCAATCATATTTAAACCCCTCTCCACCCAAGACGGGGTTCCTTTCTTTTGATGATGCATCTAGTACAAACATATAGTTACTGAGATCGTACAGTAGTAAATTAAGTAACGCAACAATTACATAAAATCAAATGTAGATTATTTGATACTCTTGAATAGTAAAGTTTCTTCGATATTTTTTAATGTAGGTACACTGCAAACCGTAACCCTACATCTCCATAACAACTGGAGAAGGTCAAAATCCTTTAATCTAAGGATTTATTGATTGTCGTCTATCATAACCAAACCCGTAAATTTTATTGCAAATGAATTATATCATCAGCGGTGATATTACGATGAATCCCTTATTATTTATTTATTATTTACGATGAATCCCTTTTGAGTAATGAAATTCCTTGTCACATAACATTTTTTAACATCTACCTGTGGCAGTCTTTCATTCGGTGCAGTGGGTTCCCACAGCCTGCCAGTGGCGACGCCGCGGTCGCCCCAGCGAGGACGACCCTCCTCCGCAGGCCCGGAGCTCCGTGCAGACCACATCCCGTCCGTAGACCGTCTGCTTGTCGTCTGGTTTAAACTAGAAATGGGAACTTTGATGGTTATCTCATGATAATGATAATAAACCTATAAACTTTTATATACCTAAATGTGCGTGTGAGTTAGTTTCCACGTCACGTCTTAACTCATTGAAAATAGGACATATGATATTATCGACGAAAATACTGTTTCTGAAAGATGGAACTTAATTTTAAGTTTAAAATTATCGTCCTGCATATCGACTCGGTCTCGGGCTCCCGATAAAGGAGTTTATTAAATCCAAATTCAGCCTCTTCTCTTTGGTCACTATTCATATACGTGAAAATAATTGTTTTTTCGATGATCTTTGACACATAATTAGGACGTCAACACGAGCGAAGCCACGGTAAAGAAAGCTCGCGCTCATGTCGAGTGAACTCCTAAATTTTTAACTAGTCGCATATTTCAAGATGGTCTACATTGTTTTGTCTATCAATTAATGTTCTGCCTAATATCTTTTCGTACCTGATATTCTTGCTCTTAAGTACCACTTAGAGATCGTTACACTCGCACCCTCTGTTTGTAAAAGAAAAATGGATACGAAGAACGGTAATTCGGATTTCGATATTGACCTGACTCGGCAAAAACGTCGAGGGTCTTTGAACTGGTGAATGTCGCACACATTATCGTCAGCATGTTTTGATTCCATAGAATAGGAATATACACATCCATAGAAATATACATCCACTGAATATTCAATGAAATAATTGCCTAGAGGAAGCGGAGGTTTTCATAGTAGGTAGATACTATCTATGGGAAATTTACGGGTTTCTGTCATATGGCATCCAAGCTCCTTGTTATACTTTAATTATAAAAAAAGTCTTGCTGCCTTATTGTTTTAGTCTAGGTCCCATAAAAAATCTTACATAACTTGGTATACGGTATCGGGTACCTTCAAAACATTATTTGAAAAAATGTTTTCTAAATAAAATATTTGCGCGCTTACCTAGCATCTTTCTCTTCTTGTTGCCAGGCCACTACCGGGTTTTGGTTATTTACAGTCCGTAATGTCCCTTGAGTTCTTGTGTTCATATGATTAACAGTTTCACTTCCGTAGCCTGAAGTATCTCCTTCGCCGTCTTCGTCGTAAAAAGCGAATCGTTTTGCACTAGGAATGTTTCGGTTTAGTACTTCTTTGGTCCTTCTGTTATCTTCTTTGGCAGTTCTATCGTTCTCTATTTTATGTATAGGAGGCAAGCTGGGGCTTCTTTGGCGGTGTACTGGTTCCTGATACTCGTATGAGGACTGTTTGTGCAATTCAAGTGAGCTCGCGAATTGGTTTCGGACTTGCAAGCGATTCGTGTATCGCTCACCGGAACCCCACGGTAAATAAAGATGAGACATCTCTTCTGAAAAAGAAAACGCACCTTGAAATCCACTTTTTGTTTTCTAAGGGCACCCTTTCATGACAAAAGTCGACACAGAATGAACTATTCATGAAAGTCGAAGAAAAAAATGTAAAGATTTCCCCTTTACGTTGCTGAATAAGGGTTTTCAAGTTTTATCGATAGCGCATGCCACGAAACCCATTAATCGTGCATGCCTCCCGAAATATGTATGGAAATTAAAAATACCCTTATGATGTATTTAGATTTCTTTATTTCCAATCTAAACCGTCTTAAAAAAGAAAACAACAATGCGCACAAATAAAACTAGGTTTTAATTATTGTGGATAATCTTGAGCCGTGAAGGTAAGAATATTTATGTACATGAAGGCTATTTTCATTACATTTAATTTATAAAATGCGCACAGTTATGCTACGTAGCCGTAACAACACTTGGGCACCAAAGTCCACGAAAAGAGGTCGCGACAATACATGCAAGGATTGCGTGTTACTTTGTTCCAGATTTTATTTTGTTTTATTTCACGAAAAGCAAATTTATGGCATGTTTGGAAAGACTACTGCTGAAGATAAGACGTTATGTGGTTATTTGTACCATCATCCATTAATTTTGTAACATCTAGACCTATTTTCCCGGAGAAATATTAATTATCTATAGAAATAGCGTTATAGATAACAATTTTCTTTACAGATCCGGTTTAAAGCTATGATCGAAGAAAACCATTTTTGTAATGTTCATTATGAAATATTGTCTAATTGCGAACCTAATGCTGTTTTAAGTGAAGGATAAGATTTTTATTAAAATTAGAACAAAGGACCATCACCCACTCACCCCTTAGGTGGGTTTCTAGGTCATAACCATTACAAAGGCATTAGTAAGAAAAATGTGATTTTGTTTTTAAATTTTAACAATGCCTAATGAAGTACCTACGTCATCTAATACGTTAGCTATAAATAAATCGTTATCGGAATTACAAGTTGCAATTTACATGCATTACAGAAAAAGAAAGTACCGATTGAAAGAAACGCCTTACATACAATGTAAGTCGTCTCTTCGTAAGTGAAGTATACAACACTGAACACAGAATAAAAATAAGTTTTTTCCTTATAAACGAACTTACTACAGTTAGTATTTTTAATAACTATAATACTATATCTAATCTACATATTACTGTATGCGTGAATGTTATTCATTACGCTACCATTCGCTTGCCAGCTTTCTAAGACTTAAGTTAATTACAGATATCACAAATATACAGTGTAATAACAAAGTGGAACTATCTTTTAAATAGCAGTGCATTTATTTGCGACGTCCGCTCGCCACGCTCTCGTGCGCTTTAAATTAATAAGCGCGGAATGTTTTTGTTTTATTATTTTAAAGCCACGATTAGACCCTTACCTAAATTCATAGTTGAAGTAATTTGAAATAAGGTTATATTGTAAGGGATTTTAGAATTCATTCGAATCAGAGTTACAATAGCACTTCCTATGTAATTAGCTTAATTAATAATGGATCTATTAAACACTGTATTAGTAATCGTTCTGAATTATCTGTATTTGTTTATATTGTAGGATTTTGGTCGATAAGTAAATCTCATTTTGTACTATAGATATTTGTCAACTGTTTATAAAATTATTAGATACTACTATCGACATGTTGGATTTGATTGGATCTTGAAAATTGATAAATGTTACAAACAGAGAGGTCACAGAGGTTACTACGAGTCAACTTGTGACCTTTAAGGCTGGTACCGTTTGTTTATCGATTACCCATATCACGCGCGTCATTTTAACAGGTGCCTATAATTGTCTATACAACCAGATAATGTACCTATTGTGAACATTTGTAGGTACCTAATCCTCGAACTCACCCGGTAGGATTTCCTGTAGAAAAATAAGTAAAACTTAGTTATTTATACTCGTATAATAAGAACAAGTCTTTCATACTCAACTCTACGTCAGATTATAAAAAGTAAGAATACATATATTGGAGAGTTATGTATACTCCAATACCGTATACTTAATAATAAGTAGTAACATACTTTAATAATGTAATCAAGTACTAGACTACTTGTTGGTAGGGAAACTATTACTCAGAATACAAGTAGGTAGTTACTTAAAGAAGAGTAAAAAGTCAACGGAAGGTCTACTTCAAGTAGATTCACGGTTCCGGTGCTGATGTACTCCTCAAATGTTCCTTACTCCCTTCAAACCGGGACACAACAAACAAACATTAAAGCAGAACAGTCATTGACGGCTAAATTATAAAGATTAGCTTCATATAAAACGTCACATAAACATCCAAAAAACATATAACATAGGACAGCAAAATGCTAGACGACTTCCTTGTATTTTGCATACATGTTATTTATTTAATGACATGATATAACAATGCGACATACATTTCAATCTAGACTCATATGTGGAACACAGCGTTACGCGAGCATATAAATTGGTCTATAACGGTGTTTCTCAACATCTAGCCGGCGATCATTTCCAGAAGTTATTTAGCTGTTAGCTTAGGTACATTGCAAGCAATAGGTCAAAAACTCGAATTAAAACACTACTAGATTTCTATGTTAATTTAAATAAACGGCCGAAAGCATTTACCTTATACAAAACGGCCTGTTAGTAAATTAGGTTTGCCATTTAAAATTAACATTTTGTATGGCGCTGTACTTCACATACCTTGAGCCTGGTATTTTAAACGAAAAAGGTTTTTTTTTATTTCAAAGATACACCGGAAACATTTTATTGCCAAATTCAATTAATGTCGTTATGTTAGTCAGTATACACTAATATCGTAGTATTTAGTAAAATATAAAGTGATGTAGTCGTGACTAAAATTAAGCACGAAATAAAGGAAAAGACATATTTTTAATTTAACACTCAAGGAGATTAAGGGACTCTTTGAGAAATTGTGCAAGAAATCTTAAATCTTTAATGTTTCTAACTTATTTCTACTAGTGCACTAGGCATTTTCGTTTGATTGATTTCGCTTGATGTGCCTTTATAATAAATTGATGTCACCAAAATATACGATTAACTTTTGTCTCCTGTTTCTCTCCTCCTCCTTGTTAAATACTAACGGTATTCTAAATATTTCGCTAGGCTGGATAGCTCATTAGGTCGCTCCGACTGGAAGATCACAATAGCGATTTAAATTTAGATTCATTTTAGGTTGGACTGACTGTGTTTTCAGTGCTTTATTTGTTTCAACAACGATCCTAAGAATTTCCTCATGTAATAGATACATGTGCAATAGGTACACAGTGTAGATAGACTTACGTTACATCACAAGTAAATGGTCTTGTAATAACAAGCATATTTATATTTATTTATTATTTAACTTGTTTCATGTACAGTAGTAGTTAATAATTAGTAAGAAAGTCTCTATTAAGGTAAATTATTTACGCAAAACGAAAAAAAGGTGATTCTCAAAGTGCCAATTTAAAATGTTTAAACATAACGACATAAAGAAGCAAACATAAATACGTACGCAAAAGAAATTTAAAACTAATAAACAAGAGTGTACGTACCGACATTAATTATTGGAATGCAATTTTATTTCGCTTCTAATTGGTGGCGTGTTTCGTGAGAAGTTAACGAATTACTGACGTGAGTAGGCGTAAAACACTTAAAGAAATCGCGGCGGTGAGTTATGGTGATATATCGTGGAGCAACGTGGTGCTGGCGTGGTGTACCCGCGCGGCCTAGTGGCCAGCTGTGGCGGGCGGCGAGCGCGCGCGCGTGCGCACACGGCGGAAGTGCACGGGTACGCACCTCTCTCCCGCGCCCACTGCTGTTTCTTCTGCTGGACTAGCGATGCCGGCTTGCTCACTGACAGCATCGCACCGCACTATACATTACACTTTCTAATGCCCCGTATTGCACACACGTTGCGCTTCCTCCAACCGCAGCGCAGTTACGGTGCACCGGCTAATGAGTGCTCCGGAGTGCTTTTTAAAAACGGCCGCTCGCGCATCGGCGGCCGCGCGTATCGGCTCGTTTCGCGCGTGCACCCATTGTCCGAGATCGCCGGACTCCCACCTCGTCCACTGCGATCACTCCCACGAGCAACAATGGGTGTTTTGTAGCTGCACTTTGTGCGCCGCTATTCTCACACGCTGCGAGGGCCGATACCGCCGGCCCGTATGAGCCGCCCTCGAACACGGTCGCGTCGTCTAGACGGCTTGCAGCCCTTATTGTTTCAGCGCGTGTCACGCAAATGTGAATGTTTCAGACGAAAGCCTCGGAAAAGCCGCGGGTCGATAGTGTAGTCATAGTAACGTTTGTTTCACGTGGTCGCAACGAAATGTGGTATTTTTCTTATTTGCATTTAGGCCACAACGTGACGCTGCGGATTCTCGGAGGCATAAATTCATGCTTACGAAGCATGATTAAGTTACTGACATTGTTTCTAAATACGACGAGTTAACGCACGTAATCGTGCATACGAGTATGATCAATGACGTTAATTTGATAAATTGTAGGTTTGGTATATACGAACAGTATAATAAATAACTTCATAGATAGCTTAAAACTTATGTTTCGCGCTGAATTTAAATATAATGTAAAAATATCAGTATTTGGGTAAATTAATACTAGGAAGTCATATAAAACGGTTACTTATTACCTTTACAACTAGATTTTAATGTTACGAAAACAAAAACAAAGGTTTTCTAAACTTAGTTAAACATTGTATTAATTTTTTTAAGTATTAAAAGTCATTATAAAAGGTTACAATTTACATATTATACCGAAAGTTGCTAATGGCCATTACCTGTACTGCTACTAAGGACGATGTTAAATACTGCCAGCTAGATTATACGTGACCTCTCAACTTCCTATGCCATGTCTGCTTTCCTAAGCTCCTCATTTGCATTGTTATTTAATAGTGGTGGTGAATACATCACGAAGCGCTTAAGCTACCTTACGTGTAAGATAATTTATTTATACAATACCTAAGTTACTAAACAGGTCTTATGTGTTGTTTCATTCTTATTACTTTAATGCTGTAAATTCATTACATGCTTTGATATTCGTTCTTGTCTATTGGACAAAATGTTTTATCTACAATACAATCATAGACCTAAAAATTCTTTTTTATTGTATTTGTTTCTATTTATATTTTGAGGTGTTAATTTTTAGAACATTTCATGGTTCAACACCAAGGACTTTGAACCAGCAGATTTTATTGCCGCTGTGTTCTGGTTTGAAGAGTATGGATAGCGAATGGGGTCCCAACTTAGTCCTAAAGAATTTTGTGGTCGATCTAAGAAAGAATTTCGATCCTGTCTTAGGTTAATCACAAGTGAACTAAGTAAGTATGCTTGTTTGCTACCACAAAGTCATAAATTATAAAATCTAAGTAGATTTCTGATATAATTTAAACGATACTTTACCTGTAACATGTAATGCAACATAAAGAATTCAGAAGGAGTTGTCAGTTAAATGCGCAAGTGAAAGTCGCATCAATTGCTGTTCACTTTTTCGTGAAGCACGCACGCATGTGCAATTTTATCAATGTTAAATATATATAAGACACGAAACATTGCTTTTCATAAGATAACAGCTAGAATTTCTGAATTCCTATTATTCGTAGACATGAATATATCTATTGTACTCAAAAATCTTCATATGATTAACATTTAATTTTTGTTCTGAAGGAAATATACTATTTAGAAATTATATCTTTGTGCTCATTTAAATTGCAGTTTTAGTCTACTCTGGGCATCTGTTAAGTCCATATAATATAATTGAACTGAATGTACAAAAAAATTGCTGCTCAATATGCGAATATAAGTAGATAAACTACATGATGTTCGAAAGATGTCATCTTTAATTGCACCAATTATTGCATAAAGACCGGATGTGGATACTGCTGTAAATTATTTTTCGTGGTCAATTTGTAGTATGTAATGATAGATATTAAGTAGGGAATTCTAATTATTGAAAAAAATCAAAATTAATTAGTTTTCAATGAGCATATTAAATATCTGTTTTATATATGTGGCTGAGCTCCATCTGAACTGTAATACCAACTTTACGTTTTAAGCTCAATTTACCGTAACAATCTCTTGAACATCAAGAGCAATTTTATCGGACACTTTCACAATGTTATGTTGTTTTAATTTGTCGGGCAATCTAACAGTTTAAGTCCTAATAACATAAATAATAACTGTATGATTAAGTCCTAATAATTAACACTGCACTAAATGTTGTGACTTGATGTTTTCGCGTTTCGCCATTATCTATATATATAAAAATCAAATGCTGTTCGTTAGTCTCACTAAAACTCGAGAACGGTTCAACCGATTTGGCTAATT
>DWGW01001274.1:0-11706 GCA_018247775.1 Udranomia orcinus
GATCTACGAGGTCGTTGGTTCGATCCTCACTCCCCCATTGCATTATTGACATGTATAAGTGAATAAGTAGGAGTGGGCCCTAACACAAGCCTTTGAGCTTAGCTGAAGAGGTTAACGAAATTACTAGCAAAAAATATATATTGTGGTCTTTTATGTGAATAAATTATTCTCATTCTTATTATCCTCTGCTACAATATACCTAGTACCTATTCAAATTATCAATAGGCAAACAGCGTATTACTGAGAATATTAATAATGTTCAATATAGAAATATTACATTACAAATAGAAGAATATGAAGAAGAGACGTTTACGATGTAATATAGGAATATTTAATAAAAGTATAGTAAAGTAATAACCACTTTTTACATACTGTATCTACTTTCTATATTAAGCGGCCTTTGCAAATATTTTTTGATCAAAAACTCTTCGTAATATTTTCGGTAAAAAGTTACCAACCAGCGCTTGTACTGTGTACAACTATGCACAGCATCGTCTAGTACTGAGATTAGGCACACGGCCCTCCCGACAATGTATGTATATATAATGTATATAAAGCCTTAAGGGATATAGCTACGTTCGTAGCATAGCTATATGACACAAATACCTTCAATTGTATCTCCAAGTTGCTATTTCCATTTCCATAAATAGTTTAATAATTACCTGAAACAAACAAATTATAATAATTATTACGAATAGTTTATGATTTTTTATATAATATATGGCTGCTAAACGTATAAAATAGTATTAGGCACACACGGTGCTCAACACTTATGACCACACTCACAGAGGTTTAATCATTCAAACGTTTAGTCAAAATATAAAAAATCTAAATATACAAAACGACAATTTAAATTAATCGCTATACGTCTCTTAGTGTAGCAATTGTACTTTAGTACTTGGAAAAAAGTCAAAAAAGATACAATTCAATGTTTCATAGGGGCTTGTTACTTGTACTCGTTACATGCTCCCCTATAATGGGCCTGTATATAGAATTACAAACAAACACAATCAAACGTCCACTGATGATATTATGATTCAGCGCACGCAATGATTCCCTCACCGAAACGGCTAATGTCTACATGTCAACAAGGGGTGTCAATCACACAACATTTCCAAAAAAAATATGCATTTTTTCTAATAATTTAATTTGATGTACAGAAATCTACACACAACACGAGAGTCGTAAAGGATCGTGATATTTCCTTCGTATCGTTTCTCTTCCTAGTTTTATCACGTTGTTGACCGATCCAAGTATCGGTCACAATAGGATGTCCAATGGAACCGCCCTCGTTTGTGAAGAGAGACCCGTACCCAGGAACCGATCGTAGGAAGCAATAAAACAGTTTTACAGCCGATAAACTACTTTGAAAAAAGCGTACAGTACTAAAGCTTGGCAGTGCAGACTTAATTGAATTAACATGAGGAAGCGACAACCCTCGGGCCGGCGCCGGTGCGGCGTCAGCTGCATTTGTATACTCGCAAATGTATCGATGTTGAGTACGCATGGTAATCACTTTGCTAAGCAAACGTGCACTACTATTGGGGTGGAGCTCTTGTGTACGATGGTTGTAAATATAGCTCCTGGGCATTCATAGCCCAGTGTACACACTCTCAAGGTGTACGCCGCGAGTAGATCTTCAAGGCTCTATTCACTAGCCTCTACTACAAAGAAATGTCCTCGCATGTAGGAATGAACTAATATATTTTTCTTTTTTTTATAATTTTGAGACAGCAAACGAGCATGCAGATCACCTGATGGTGGGCACTGCTGCCCATAGACCCCTAAGGACTAAGTTGGAACACCTCGGTAAAGTAGTAGTCTGGTTCGAAAGTTCGTTCGGTTCGAAGGGTGTGATTAGTCGAACCGTAAAAGCCTCTACCACCTTCAAAACATATGCAAGAGAACCCATTTCTAGTAACTACTGTAAAATATGAAAGTTGAAATTTTATAGTGTGTCGCGTAATGGAAAGATTTAGTGTTCTTTGGTCATTCTTAGTGACTGAACTTTCACTTATTCTGCATGTGCGGCGTCATGAGTAACTTTATATAACGTAGATTGGAAGATTTTACAACATATAAATGTACAAATTAATAGTATAAATTAATTTAGATGCATTAAATATTCTACGATAATAACCGATGCTCATCATCAATGATAACTCAAGTGGGTATATACGAACGCAATGGTCAGTATATAGTCATTCCTAACAGAGGTTACAGTTAGTTATAAACCTAACAGATGTCTCGTTGTATATCACGTGTTTAACGAGCCCCGTCTGTCTGTGTGTTAATAATCGTTTAAAACTGATAGAGATCATCGTGGTTCGGTCAAATAACAAGGGGTGGAATCCTAATTACACTAATTGTGAAACGTTACATTGAAGCAGCATGAGTCATTATAGTAAAATACTCTTATTTATGAAAGTAGTAAGGCAAGTACTAATTCCCTCCCCCTCCCCTCATTCTCTTTTCCTTCATAAATTTATTATGGTCACATTTAGTGATAAAACAACTTCATTCTCGATAGAACCTAGAATCGAATATCGTTGAAGCATGGCAATCAGTATATTCCTATGTTATAGTGAGTGTATGTATGTGTATGTGAGAGTATGAGTGTGTCATTACATTTCGCATCTTTAGGACGAAAACGACACATAAAAAGAATACGGAACGATAGCTATGATCTTACAAAGTCTTTTTACGATCATACTTCAAAAAAACATTTTTTTTAATATGTCGTTTTCGTCCTAAGGGTGCGATTTATTAAATTGTATGTTGCCCCAAAGATCAACTCATTTGTAGACAAGGATATTTATAACAAAAAAATTGCCGCCTGTAATATTTTAAGAAATGTTATTGAACCTAAACTAGTATTCGTTTAGCGATGGCGCCGCGCGAGTCACCTGAAGAATTCTACAATTATCAACCACTTATTTGTATACACAGAGTTAAGCCCCTTAACTGTTGTTAATTAAACTAATTAACAAACTATTGACCTTGAGCCCAATGGCGCCAGCTACAACAATAAAAATGTCTTACGAATAATATTTCTTGAGATAGACATCAAAGGCTTGATTATTATAAAACGCTTGAGTCGAATTAATTAAGAACCGTTAATTGAACGTTGCCTTGAAATTATATTCAAGAGTATACTTTCGCTTTACATAAATAAACTTGGAACACTTTTATCAATACACTTCTGTAAATGTGCCTTCTTTGAACAAGTCTACAAATTTTAATGATCATAATATATAGTTATTATTCAACAAAGAAATTAAAAGTTCGAGCTATTTTTAGTTATATTAATGCCATTGAGTTACTTGGATTTTATTATCGGTAGCGAAATATCACTTTCGTTTGCGAAATTGCAAAATGTTTTTAATAAAACTTTAAAAACACATCAATAAAATATAATGCAAGGAAACATCAGTATTGTTGAAACATATAAAAATATATAATATTAATGTCTCTGTACACACATAAACATAATTCAACAAACAATTTCTACAACAATTTACTCAATTTTGGAGATAGACCGCGTACAAACAAACACGATAAATATTTATAGCCGGTAATAGTTAGATAGCAAACGTTCGGTGTTGCATCCCGCAGACTGCTGGCGAACACTGCGACGTACACTCGAAGCCGATATAATGTATCCATTAATATGCTATTCGTTTATAAAATGCGAAATCTAATATTTGGATATTAGGTTACTTTGTAGTTCCATAACGTCCTAATGGAATTAAATAAAAAATGATATATGCAAATATACGAAATAAATTGTTGATTTGCAAAATATTTTTTTTTTAACATAAATCGCGATTTCGGGTGACATACTTATTACTCACATGGATAAATGTATCGGATGACAAAGTAAGTCAAACTACAACAATAACTAATATTAACTGCACACAAAATATTTTAATGTTGTAACATCCCTCTATGCTTGTCACATCCGCAATTAATTTGCTAATCCGAACACGATGACACACATTGCACCACGATAAGATAGCGGGCTTGGACCCGGCTATCATCATTACGTCGCGAAATACGTAGCTTTTCACCGCTCATTACTTAGCAATACATTTCCGCAGATTATACACATCCTAGTAACATATATATTTATTACTCAAGTGACATGAAACGTACAATTTTGATTTTGGAACAAGTGAATTACGTATTTGTCTATTTGCTGTTTAATCAACACCCTATATTGCATATGGCGTGCCTCTTTAATTTTAATAATTAGTAAGCCGTATATAGGTAATATGTTAATTTTAGCCAATCTATCAGCAGGTTATCAAAGATAACCAAATACAATTTTTTATAGGGATCTATTTCGAACCGAACACCTTATCAATTTCGCATCTAATGTTCTTGGTCACGTAAAACTAACGTCATCGCAACAATTCAACTTGTTACATGGAAATTATGTTCGCGTATCGCATCGAGAAGAATAACGAAAATTCGTCAATATATATACTTACGTCACCGATTAGAGTACAAATGGGCTAAATATTTATTATTATTTAAAACCTACAAATTAACAGGTATACCTTTAGGTATAGAATAATTAATTAAAACTATACGTGCGCCAACAATTTTTTTTTATGCAGACATGCAGAACTGCGGACATATCACAATAAGTAGCATATTATTATAATAAGACTATTAGGGAGAACTGTAGAGTCACTTATTAGAAATCGTTAAACAAATTCGAAACCACTCTTAAATTCAAAAATTCAATAGGATCATTTAATTCGGCGTCAAGTGTACTTCATTCCATTCCATCACACCCGACCGACCGTAGCAACGTTCATCTGCACAGTCTGTGCGCTAGCTCTCGCCGCCCGGCGTCGCTCGCGATCGATACGGCGCGACGGGGGCGCTTTACGCTGTTGACGCCATGTTTTAATTTAAAAAATAGTCAGGAAGTGGTTCTATTGTTTCCGTTTTGCAGGAATAACGTCTTTGTTTCCCTGAAACTAGGGTCAGAATGGAGCGTAGACTGGCGGTAATTGGACGGAATATGAAACGTTTTACTGAAATAGAAGCTGAATAAAACTGAACGCGATATACGATAACATGAACGCTGGATATGTCGCGATGGTGCTTCGGTCGCCAAACTATAAAGAGTTCTACTGCATACCGATTATTTCTATAGCACATTCAGTTACTGAGCTTCTGCACCACGTCCCGCCGAAAAAATGCCGTAAAGCAACTTACTGCTTTAAGTCCTGAGTTATAATGAGATTGTTAGAACAGCATCAATCATAACAGTCACTCGATCTATTCCTGACCGCACCCAATGTTGCGTAACACGGTGAATCGTATACGATTAACAAACACCGTCGGGCTGCCGCGCTTCATCAACGTCATCGAGCGGTTGCCAATAAAACCAATAAATACGAAAGTGCAAAGAGAGCGATAAATCTCTCCTCACACTTCGCTCCCGTTTTAAATAAAACAACGCTAGTGAGATTCGCGTCTAATAATAACGCAGCGGAACAAAGACATTCGCTGCAACGAGCGACTGCATGCACATGCACATGCAACATGCCACATGCATTATGCATCGGTCCAAGTGCCGTGGAATATCATCGACGCCGTTTCAGCCAAGGATTCTGGAGTAAATTACATGGAAATTCTACGTTCTCATGCCTCGAATTCATAACGTGAATTTTTATTGCAGCCTAAAGAGTTAATTTGCAATTACAATTGATGGTTAATGTAATAAAACTTTATTAACAACCCTTATTGTCTTACTGAAAGGTCAGATAAGGATCTGAAAAGACTGCTCTTAAACTTGATTAACAAAAATATTACATTAGAAGCACAATTTCGGTGTTTTTATCGTTTACTTTAATTACACAACAGTCATTCTAATACTGAATTCTTAAAACACCAATCATAACTGTACCCAACTAAAGTCCACAACGGAGGATTCAAATAGTTATCTCCTTCTTTCCTTGCATACTTATTAGTCGCATACCCAAGTAATTGTTAATACAATGCTTTGTGGCTCGTTCTTCCAGCCCCATTTCCAACTGGACGTCTAGACGGCGGGCGGTGAACACACCCTCGACTCAAAGCCTTGTTCCGTCCTTTTCACAGTCGGCGAAGGTGTGGAATTGTTTGCCTTCCTTCCGTAGTCTTTCTTCTATATATTAGGTCTTCTATGTGTGTCGTTTAGGTTTTCAAGCCAAGAGAATTTAGTTCTTAATCAATCGAGCGATTTAGTGTGAGAGCTCGTCTGTGTGATTAAACTAAGTGGTTTGTGTGAAGCTTTGTATCTATATATGTTTGTTTTTCCTATGATCCTATAGTTTATAGAACTACACGTTATTTTGTGATATTTGAAATTTCTATAATGATCATCTACAATCAGATGGGGTGCCTGCTTATTCATAAAAATAAATTTAAAATGTATGCAAAAAATTATAGTAAAATTACTAGTAGTGTTAGGATTCCCTAATAAAAACAAAATAAACACAATCAAGTACCAATAGTGAAAGCTACATCTACATAAGCATATTGAAAAACACTACCATCCGTCCACTTGTAGCGTGAGTAAAAAATAAAATTACAACATCACACAAACATTATCCTTGACACAACGTCGTTTCTTCCATTTCTACGTCCACAAAGAAAATATTGTCGGGTAAATAAAATCAAAAGCCGTCCGCGTCCGAGAGGGACGCTCTCAGCGCGAATGCATACGTAACCGCATGCATAATGTAGTGGAAATTGAAAACGGCAAGAAACTACACAACGTTCCACCGAACACAATTTTAAACTCGCCGTTCGAATTCTGCAACAAAGGGTCCACGAGGAACTTTCACGCGAGTTCGTCGTAAACACGGCGAAATCATAGATTCTCTTCTAAAATCTCCATATTTCCCTAACGCCGTTTGAAAACTGTCTAACCAATATACTGTCATATAAAACTCCGGAAGCACCACCCTCACACCTATTTGTGCCTTATAACAGCAGTGTTCTTGCTGCAGTGTTCTAGTTTGAAGGCCGTGGTAAGGGAGTTATACTTAACCGAGGCTCCATATAAGTCCTCGAGGGTCCTAGCAACGCATTTGTGGTTGACATGCGAAGGAATTTCGATCCTGTCTTGGATTGATACATATGTCCATGGGCGGTAGTGACCACTTACCATCAGGTTCGCTACACCAAAATTATAAATAAATTAAAGTTTTAACAAATAAAAGAACCGACTTCAAATATGCGAAACAATGCACTAAAAAGGAAAAAATAATTGAATTCGCATTTATTGTTATTTTTGGAGTCGGTGCCAGCCAAAAATTGACAAAATATGATGAAAGCCACCATATACACACCTATCTTCTGCCTTGTCGTGTTGAATTGATAACCTCCTCCTTTTTTGAAGTCGGTTAAAAAGGATGCAAGTTAGAACAACCACAATATTAATAAGCTGGAAATACACCTCACATATTCGCTTCTCGTCATCAACGTTATATAATAGGGAATGGATGCAGAGTAATAAACTAATTTAATAGCGTGCTTTTCCGCAAACACATGATACAGTTAACAATTTAATCCGTGGTGGTATTAAACGTAATAATGTATGCTAGCTCGCGTTGCCAACGAAGCGTTTTATCGCTAATCATTTAGTTATGTTAAAGCAATGACTTTGTTGTGTATATAAGTGTTATCAGTAATAATAATAATCTGTGTTGTTTTTGGATAAAAATGACCGTATGACGTAATTCGTCTGATTGTGATAATAATAAATCTTGATTTCAACAAGTAGGGTATCAGACGGCATTATTATAATACATATAATATAAATAAATATCCTCATTATCTAATCTAAAGGTTATAAGAAGGAAACAAAGTTTAATGCGTCTCTTCATCCTAGCTAATATCATAAATGCGAATCTTTTTGTTCTTTTGCCTTTGTATTGTCGACACATAAAAACTGACTTACATATAGTTCAGGCAACAGAGAAAGACCTAGCTTTTGTGTTAATAAAATATATTACATATTCAACTAAAACAGATGAAGCATATAACACAAAATATGGAAGGCACGAGTCACACAAATGTGAGCGCTTAACGGAAAACAATAACGTTTAACCTTAATAGAAAGCGGAAAGGCGATTTCAAAATCATCACAGCGAGTCACAGTGGATGTGAGAAAAATGCAAATATACGCGACAACGGTAACCGGAAAGAGAACAATTAGGAGAGACATAACGGTCGGGTTGTTAGCACGGTTACACGTGATAGATACGTTCAAGAGCAACGTGATATATGGCAGTTCATTTAACCCTATTGCTCACTCGCCGCCATGAAAATTCGGTTGGATTTTCGGAAGCACCGTTTCCTGGAAAGGACACTCATTCTCAGAATATTGCTTTTCATTAAAACTATCAAATGTTGAGAATGACATTATTCTATTTAGAAATGTAGTTTTCATCTTAAAATAATTCTACTTAAGTATGTCAACTAGATTTTAGGGTCATCTTCCATCATCATCAACATCAACAGTAGCTGCTAAAATAGATCAATCGCATCCTAAGAAATTTTGTATGAGTGATAGATTTCACCCACACCTAAGTCCACGTCATTAAGAAAAGTAATCACTTAAATATTTTATTATAAATGTTAAAATAAATCAAAGACGTTGGTTTTCCGCCACTTGCAAATCAATCAATTGTACGATTTGGTTTCAATTTTCAATGGAAAATCGCAAAGCTCATTAAAGGCCGATCAGAATGGCGTCCGATTTGCATCCCTAACGACTTGAGAAAATGATGAACGATTGTGTAAATTTGCGTCCAACCCCATAAATCAACCCTTGTTTTCGGCTCGGATTGAGCGTAAACATACGGACCATCATTCGAAAACAACCGCCATTGAACTGCTATCAACTGGCAAAATGGAGTGCGCTACCGGGGTCTGTTTTCCCGGACTTATGTAATTCAAAGATCTTCAAGACAAGAAAGAATAGGCTTTAGACAAGCGTGCTTTACTTTAGGCCGTATCTTAGCCTCCCTTGAAGCAAGTTTTCGGTCAAACGATTGTCTATTATTAGTAAAATAAAAGGATGTGGCCTCAAAACGCCCAAAGCCTTTTAAATCACACTTAACCGAGGCGTTCTAGCTTAGTCCTTCATGATATCAAGGTATTTATGACCGACCAAAGAAAGTACTCAAGATTGAGGGAGTCTCAATTCTTAGGACTGAACACAGATGTTCATGGATAGCAGTGACCACTTACCATCAGTTGTATTACGTGCTCGTTTGCTACCTTAATGTAATAAAAAATCAAAGTCAACATAAAGGTGTAAGACCCGATTTATAATATAACATAGATTTTATTTTATTTCATCAAGTACACTTCTAATACGTTCTACAGAAATCTAATAATATTTTTCAATGCCCGCGTATAACGCTCCGGGTGTACAAAATAAAGTTGAAATACGAGTCATTACAGATATAATATGAATATAATATTTTTTCTGTACAGGAAATATTATTAAACAAGATTGTGCTGAATAAATTGATAATTATTTTTATTTTTATTCAATAATTTAATCTAGTGTCAATAACATGTGACGGTGTCGAATTTAATCTTGATATAAATTATTATTGTGTAAGTGACTTCCTTTGTTGTTGACTGATAAGACTTTTGGTCCCAATAATTATATACGTTACGTTATATTTAGGTCAGTTATTTCCTATGATTTGTCTATTTGTGATCTCTTCAACCTCAACAACTTTGGACAGAGGTCAAACAACTACAATATAGACGAGGTTGGGTAGAACAGTAAAAGATTGTTAAGTTTATAGCTGCTTAAAATTAATTACACGATCCTAAAATTCCCTCCTTCATTAACTGTGTTTAAAATATACATAATCGAGATAGAGGATTTGTTATAATATTGTGCAATAAGAAACGTCACGTAATAACGATTAACAGGCATATTTCCATACGTCTTGCTGGTTTAGTCCGTAGACGGTCGCAGACGTAATTTATCTCCGTATGTTTTTATTTTATTTTGTATCAATGGCCGGCTAAAGAAGTGTATTGATATTTACAAATTCTTAGAGGTATTTGAGGTTGAAATTCGATACTTCGAAATAATTAATTCGTTTTAGTGGCTATCGCTGTGGTAGTTGAGATTTCAAAGGTAAGATTGAGATTTCAGGGAATAGGACATTTGTTACTATTATTTTTCATAAATCTCAACTTAAGTAAATATGCTATTTACTTAAGTTAGTATAAGCAACCATGTAGAACATGTAGAGTTAAGCTTAGCTCTATATAAGACTAATAATCAGATGATAAATAAAGCCTTACGAGTTTTTAAATTTGGAAACTCATTTACGTATACATTTTTTCCGGCGGCGTGTTCCCGGTCTATCATATATTAAGAACCTTGAGGCAAATCCACCTAAGATTCTGCTGAGAATCAGTTCAAAGCAGTATTCGTCAGATTTGATTAACGCACACAACAATAACATAACCGCGTGGGATTTAGTGATAATTGAAAAATCGCTCCGAGATTTTATGACCATACAAAAGTCATCTTCATTTTATTCGTCATAATTTATTTAAAATGTATCATAAAAACCGCATAAACCCAAAACTTCTGACGGGTCTTAGTCAGCTTACTACCTGCAGATGGTGACGTCATTAGATTTAAAATATAAATAGGGCGGTCATCATCGAAAATAGTGACTTTGGTTGTGCCATACTTTAAAATATTAAATTTCGTAGACCGCCGTCGGTCGGTCAAGTTGTTTGCGACGGGGTTGGGAGAATGCGATGACAATGGTGGACTTAGAAAAGGGTATTTATGGTAGAAGAACATTTCGTGATTCGACTCCGGAGGCACCAGCGCCACGTCTATTTCCGTCTTTTAACAGCAGTATTCCTACTGTTGGGATCTGGTTTGAAGGATGTGATGTGGTTAGGAATACTCAACCGAGGCGATACAATTACTACTACTGATACTAGTAATACCAGTGTTTTCTTGTTCATGAGATCTAAACTCTATCCTACCTACATATAATTACACTCTAATAATTACCTTATAGACGCTTTATTTTAGTGGAATGTATGTCGAGCATATAATATCATACAGTTCAATATATTAAATACAACAATATGTATAAGTCACAACATTTGCATATAATTTAAAAAGTTTATTTATAATTGCGTCGGAGTTAAAGCAATAATTTTCGAGGGTGTGGTAAAATGTCAGGGTCAGCTCCGTGCAGAAATAAGCAATAACTACGTGTAGGTATCCGCATACCGAACCTTCATACGGGACGTTATTAAGGTCTGAAACTGTGTAAATGCACTTATATCTGAAGTCTTTGAGAGTAGCTGGACGAGTTATCTAGTTTTTTATTTGGTATTGTGTAGATGCTATGCTATTTTGATTTTGTTTACATAAAGTACATAGCTCATTAGCTGTTGTGTCCTGCAATTGAACATCAGAATACAATGCCTTCAAACAATCTTAATGCATTAAGAATGATCTAGAGCCTTCTGCTCCAATGCTTATTGTTGGAGAGGTAAGTCTTAAAAGTAGTGGTTTTACAAACACCAAACATTCATTGTTTGTTGATTCATTCATGTTTGAAAGGCAAAATCGGCTAAGCGACATTTGGACCATATTGATAAGTACATATTTGATCTGATCTAAACTGAAAT
>DWGW01001275.1:0-11705 GCA_018247775.1 Udranomia orcinus
GCTTAGCTGGAGGGGTTAACAAAATTACTAGTATGTATTGACATGCTCCTAATAAAAATAGAGACTTAGAACTGCTCTTCGATTTATAAAGACTCAATTGTGGATGGAGAGATTTTGCTGGTATCACACAAGGGGCGTCCCTTTTACCCAGACTTCTACTGTACTACCTTCCTTGGATCTTATCTAGAATTTTAAAATTAGGTAGTCTCCACGTTTTGCATAAGATAATAATCTTATCATTAAAACAATATTATTGTATCTGTATTTTAATAGGCCTCTGTAATCAACTATACCTGTCACGATGATATGCGACAAGTGCTCATAAATACCTTAGCTGGCATTACTTTATATTATGTACCGTATTCTGTCATAGAAGAGCAATTCACAGTGACATGCTCTTGCAGTAAAAATGTTATTATGTCAAGAAGTTTCTAAGGTGATATAATATTTCGGGGTTCGATCCTGTAGGCACCACCGCTACACTTATTTCTGACTTATACTTAACAGCAGTGTTCCCACAGCTGTGTTTGGGTCACAAGGGTGTAATAAAGGGACACACTTTTAACCGTGCCATTCCAACTCTCCTCCTTAGGGCTTAGGAACGCATTAGTAGTCGATTTAAGATAAAATTTTGATCACAGATGTTCATGGTCCACAGTGACCACTTATCATCAAACGGAGTGCGTGCGTTCTTGAGTAAATTCAAATTCATTTTGTATATAAGGCTGACGAGGCTTACAAATTGTCAATATGTTACATTTTTACAAGGCACACCAGATCGGAACGCTGCCTTAAACAAAAAGATCTGACAAAAATCTCACTAGACTTTGCTTTTTTTTGTTACATTTTTTTATTATAAACATGCATTCATTGGAAAGTGTTTGGCAAACACTTTTTTGCTAATATTTTGCTTCTACAAGACACTAAAGCTATTATCTACCACGGTTACAAATTGGCATAAAAAGTAAATACTGCATCAAAAACCTAATATAAACAAAAGCTAAAAAAAGCAGAGTTCTCAGCAGTGTATCTCAGATTGCACTCTGGAGTGCACACCAAATAATAAACTAGGACCATTGTAAATAATGATGACACAATCACCCCCGGAAGATCACATCCGCTTGGCATCGGCTCAACGGAATCGTGTAAATTTAGCTCAAACAAAACAACATCCACATCTCTTTCGGTACACTTGTTTTTGTCCTGTTTTCGCTTTCTATTTATGGATTTTGAACGGCTCGCTTTGATTTTATCAGTCAGTATGCACTTTGGGAGTAGTCACTGGCATTATGGATCAATTACGACATAAACTTCAAATGTATGTGCGTTCTTTCAAATACATAGTCTATATTTGAAAGTCGTTATCTTTTTTAGTGTAGGTCTTGTCTGGTGATGGAGAATATATTAAAAATCGTTGATAAAGTAGTCTGAATTATTTTATTTGGTTTATACGTTGAAGTGTTAAATCCGATTTTCTTTATGTCCTTTACATTGACCTTAATATATACTTTTGCGTAGAGACGCATGTCGAGTTATAACGGCCTACTACTAAGTAAGTGGTTCACAATGCAATTTTGTCCTTTGTACGTTTTTCAACACCATATTTGATTTGACACATGAGGTCGAACTCTGCGTAGAAGGTGGAAATTTTGTTTTATGTAACCGTAACAAATCTGTAACAGATGGTAGCTTTTGTATGAATTACTATTCTACTGGAACGAATGTCTCAGTATTTTATACTCTGGGCTTTTGATTTTCAAATACGTCGAAATGTAAAATTGGACTTAAAACAACACATATAACTATGTTCTGTACAACTTTATTATTGATGTAAATATTTTTAAACATTACATTCAAAATAAAAGATTTATATTATAAAACTTTTTGTAAATACGATTCATAATTTTTTTCCTTGCTTTGCTATTGTGGGATATTAGAATTTTAATACACTTATCAATTGACGATGATTTGTGTGTTAATTTAAGATTTTTCTTTGTACACATTCACAATATACATTGTATAATAACATTATCTGTAATATAATCACGGACTAAATAATCGGTACACCTCTATATTTACTCTAAAAATATTAAAAGTATAAGGTTTTTTGACCATAATCGTCAATAGTAATATAAATCTTCAAAAACGTATGATGCAATTAAATGTTAGAACTGAATGTAAGTTAGTGGTTTGGGGGTGGTCCCATTTTTTTAGTCCGTCACTCTATATGTACATAGTTGAAAACATTTTTTGGTATGAATAGAGTATAATTGGTGTATAACTCTTCCAGATGAACGTCCGCGTGACGACGATGGACGCGGAACTGGAGTTCGCGATCCAGCAGACGACCACCGGCAAGCAGCTGTTCGACCAGGTCGTCAAGACCATCGGCCTCCGCGAGGTCTGGTTCTTTGGCCTCCAGTACACCGACTCTAAGGGCGATCTCACTTGGATCAAGCTCTACAAGAAGGTTAGTGAAAACATCTGCATTTATGTCTATAATTAAGATAAGAATATTTTACAAGTCTCAACGATTACTATAATAATTATCAAGGTATTCTAATAAAATCAAAATAAAAGGATTTTAATCTCTCAATTAGACTAGATAATGCCGTTACATATGTTTTGACAACTTTTACCAGATTGATTGATCTATAGATTGTGTAGAAACCGATTCATGTATTACTTCAATTGATAAAATTCGCCTTAAAAGTAAGTTCTGAGCAGAACGTGACAATAGAGATGAAACGTTCATATTTTACAATAATAGTTCATTAATAAAAAGCCTATAGTCACAGTATTCAACATAAATATTCTCAATAAACCTCAACGAAAAAGCATATCAAGTCTACCATTAACGCTAATGTAACTAGATCTCGCAATACATGTTTTATCGTTTCGCTTCAATCTGCTTTTCTTTCGTGGGCGTCTATTATTTCAACGTGTGAATAACAAGTTATTCTATCATCCTACGGTTGTATATCTTCGACTACATTAGGTTTAACAGCGTTATTTGTTGTTATTAACTTCATACTGCTCGTAGTTACTTCTCGTCTATTTACGATCACGCGAAAAGCGGAGGTGGCTATCGAAGTAACGTAAGAATGACGGGAACGAACGTAACCATTATTTTTAGCGGAACTCATCAAGTTCAAGTTTGTTTACGTGCCAATTTCTTCTCAGGCTAAGTATGCTCTGATTTACGAATTTTACGACCTAGGCTCTGAATGTGCTCGCTTCGCTGCCAAATGTATTTCTAATTCACATTTGATTCATGGATATTATCGTTGCATCGATAAGTGCGTTCGCGAATTTCAAACATTCTCGAGTGCTTCTTATTTCGAGATATTTTCGTACTGCACGGGGTCACTTGCGAAATTTGTATGTACTCTTATAATTTTACATCTCCATAAAATCATGTTTCATTTGATATTTCTTATATTCTTTATTCTCTTTTTTACATAGATTATTTATAAGTAGATTAACAATAGGTCAGACTTTTTAAAGGGTTCTGTCCTGCTAAGAATATGTCTATCCATGAGTCTTTAAAACACTGACTAGTGAGAAACACACAATTGTTATTCCAATCGACACGCGTTTCCGTCATCATGTTTCGCCCGTGCATTCCGTGAAATTGTTTTCCTCGTGTTCTTATCCGTCTGCGACATTGACCCGATAAAGCAATGTCAGCTCGTACGAACCACTTCGCCGAATGTTAACATTATTGAATTCAAGTACTTTATCAGTGAGGACAACGTGTTTTTTTATGGCAGTCGATGTAGTTCCATGAATATTCAGATAGGTTGCTCCATGTCGATGACTTAGACTTTCCAATTTTAAGCAGGGCACCCTTGTTATCTATTAAAATATTGTTTCATAATTTGGGGAATTTGGCTTTGGAGCTTGAAAGTTTGATAATTGTTTTTAACAGTCAATGATTGGTATTATTTTTTTTGGTTTCTACCAATTGTTTTCTAGGAACAAATTGAGCATCGGTTTTTATTATTTTCTTCACTATAAGTCTACTCTCAGTGAATGGATCAACAGGTGTAATGTTACCAAACCTGTTCTGGTCGTCGGTTACGGTATTTCTGTTTATGAAAACGACTCGATGGGTGTCGTCTTTTGCTTTGTTAATTAAAATTCAATTTCTCATAAATGCTCATCGTATTCCTTTATTTGCAATAACATTTTAATAATATAACGGATATTTTTAGATTTAAGCTAAAACCTGATACTAGTTAGTACTAGATACTAGTCAATACATTAGATGAAGAATCGCCTTGTGACTGTATGATATGATTTATCTGCGAAGTATTATTATACTTAAATGCAACATAAACATTTGCGTACCCAGTAACTTTTGTATTCATGAGTTCAATAAATTATGATATCATAATTAAATGTCATACATACAAGATATTTTTAAATGTAAATTTAAAACAATGTTTTGTTTCGCCCGGATTTAGGTACGTTATCATTATCGGAGTGAACTCATTAAACACTTCATTGATAATTGTGAAAGAATGTTCATGCATGTCGTGTCATTGATTTTCTTTATGATTCAATACACTTGGCATAACAGGTTTCATTTACTTGATTTCAAGTTAGTAATTCAATGGCTATTGTCGCAGGCTAATCTCTACTCAGTCACTCTTTGACTAGTTCACGACTAGATATAATACTAATTTAGGTACTGGTAGAGTGACTTGGATATTACTTATTTCATTTGATATAACATCATTTTCTTCAGCCACACTATTTTATCTATATTCTTTTTATTCATTGTCATTAATCAGAATTCTTGCTCCCTACAAAATTAAATGATTAAATTTGAATCTGGATTCTACTCTTAATCCATTTTAATTATTTCTTACTAAATGCAAATATTACTCGATACTGTTGAATTTAGTAAAATTGTTATTAACTTAATTCCAAAATTAAACATGACTTAAAAAGTAATACCCACAAAGGACATAAATATCCATAACTCCAGAATACAACTTTACGAATTTATTTAATGGGATATTAAGTATCAAGTATCGAGTGACTTAGTAATGTGTAAAACTGCATGTTAGTTGGGTTTCTAATATTGCATGCATTGTCATCTGTTTTCCAACACGATCATGTGAAAGTGGCGACCGATCCACGTGCCCAAATGCAAACATTCATTGAGTTTCATTGTTTGGTAAACTTTCCTTTACCCACTGGAAAGTGGGAAAGTAATACAACTTTTGAAGATAATTAAATGAAATCCATGTAAATTATAATTGAAGTTAAACTTCAGATCAAGTAATAATTAATGTCCGTTCGTTGTGTGTCGTCATTCATTTGCGAAAACTCCTTGTTACATTATATTACTGCAGTTTTATGTTAGTTTCCATGTTTAAATTCCTTATTATGTATCTTTATATTCTCAATTACATGAGTTTATATTATTAAAGTTAAACTATTAGAATATGATGTCAGAGAAGCAACGTAGAAACAAATATAAGCGGATTCATCGAAAGGGTCGAAAAAGTTCCAAACGGTCGCGAGATAATTCACGCCTAGTGCATGTCTGAAGAATATTAACCCCGGTTAAGTCACGTCTTTCTCCGTTGTCTTTACGATAAACGACTTGTGATCGTAAAACTCTTAGAAGTTTCAGGTGATTCCGCATCTTTATAGCTGTTTTCTTCTAAGGCTAAGTTATATTCTGAGTCGTTTGCCCCTTTTATGTTGCTATCGATTTCAGAATCTGAAATGTGTCGTGTTTGTCAATAGTTTTTGATGTAAAATTTTTAAGTCGAAAAATTCCAGATAAATAACTTTTATTTCAGGCTCACTCTTTCTTGAGTCATCTTTTCGCTTTGTAAACAACTCGGAGCCTAATATTTCATTAGTCACTTCCCTAGTTTTTAATAAGCAGTTTAATAACAGCAGCATCAGTTAATGTTAAGTGTCTATAAACTCGCGAGATTTTGTAACATCAAAGCGTGTTGTTTAAATACATTTTTACTAAAAGATAGTTCGTTTAGTACTTGTTAACGTTTGTTTATAACACTCACGTTACACTCCTTGGAAAAGTATAATTGTTATACGTCAGAGTATTCTTTCTTTATTTCTAAATCATTGATCTCTTTATATGTTACTATAGAATAGAATTATATTGCTCTATTTGTAAGAAAATGTGCATCATACACATAACGTTTCATCCGGCTATAGTTTAATTGAATCACAGAATGTTTTTTTTTATAAAAAAAAATACTTCTTGCTATGGTTATATGACGTCAGTTGGAATGTTTTCCGGTTATTACGAATCCTTCCAACTCGCCGCCTCATCGAGTCAACGTGTGAGTCAATATTATTCGCATTGACGTATTTTAAGTATCCTTCATATAATCGTATCGGCTACCCCACCGTAGTAGCTTTTTTACCAGCGTTGGATACAATTCTTCCCTCAATAGCAGAAAGCTGATCCTCGTTTAATCTCACTGCTTCAATACGAATCCGAATCAACTTAAAAAAATCCACTTAATGCCTTCCACTAGGCCTTCGATAAGATTTAAGGATGCTGTCTACTGATAACGAGACTGAAAGCTTAGAGGATTCATAACCCCTTTTTTATTCTGATGTTGATATATTATGTACTTGGTTTCTGATCTTCATGAATACGTTTCCGTCCAAAGACTTTGTTTTTTTTCGCATGCCCAAATAAAGCCCAAATAAAATAATATACCTCACACAGTTTGATATGAATAGCATGTTCAGTCTAGGTTGAAGAGATAATCGTATTCTACTTTATTTGACACCACTACTCGATTTTAAGTTAATTTGGATATTACAAGTGACTTTGGATCATTATAAAGACACGACTGTAGACAGGACTGACACAAATAATGCACCTATCTCCGTTATTTCGCTCAACCGAAGACCGGTTTTGTGCAATCATATGTAAAGCAAATTCCTTCATATTATTATTGGTATGCAAGTGTCGTTGTACCGATCTAATGTGAGCATGAGTCACGATCGGAAGCCAGCCGTCGCACAATAAGAGTCTATCCCATTACAATGCTACAGTCGGCTCCCGACCAGTTAGTGTGATCGAGAGTCGTTCAAGCCCCAGTATCAAAGCTCCAACCGTTAACGGACAAATTTAAATTTAAATTGTCAATGTTATTCGCTTGCTTTTAATTGTGGCAACCGTTACCCTATTAAGTTTGTTGATAAAAATGGACTGTAACGATATTGTATAACCGATCTCTAGAATCGACTTCACCAACTCTGGTTTTTATATGAGCGTGTGGCGTATATTTTTCCTGTAACGTCGACCGCTTATCACGTACTCGTTGTGTACATACTTATTATAATCGTTGTATCGAAATATGGTATCTTACGCAATTTGCGTTCTTACCATCTATCTTAAGTTGTTTATAACGTCTTGTTTCTGTCAGTACCTTTACTCGTAGATAAACCTGTAATGTAATAGTTGTTACTTAGTCATCGATACCGTCTCGTAACTTACCGTGTAATTTATCGTTTTTCTGTTCATGTCGATTTGAATAACGTCCTTCTTCAGTTCGTGTTTTATCGTCTTGTTCTCCTTCACCGACTTGTAAATAGATATTTACATTCGTACCGAGCGCGATGCTAAGAGTTTTCTCATAGGCTTCCTTCCTCTGCTTTCTTTTTTTGTAAAACTAGTAGAACCGGAATGCTAAAACCTTGAATTTAGTCTGTATAGGCCACGGTCGCAGTTGAGAATTTTCAGCAGCTTACTCGTAAATTTGGTACATAAAAATATGATGCTTATTGAGATTACATTCGTTGCGTACCTACAGATTACTTTGCGGAATAATACAAGCTACTTGTAAGTAGGAGGTAAAGAGTGGTGTTATGTAATGTATTACGTTTGCAACAGTGCGTGATACACGACATCATATAAGGGTTTCGGATCTGCCACGCGGCCGCGTACACTCCTCCAATATTGTCTTGGGACTCATTGATATTGATGTGTTGTATATCGCAGCTAGATTTTGTATAGGATTTTCATAGTACTGAAATATTTTTGTTATGATTGGAAGAAATGGTTTTCGTGCAGTGGGTTACGTACTTGGCTCAAGTTACATAAACTTGTATTACCCAATGTTATGTTAAAAATAGCGGCAAATTTTGGACAGTAATAAGCTGGTTTGACGTGTTTGTTATGGGGAAATAATTGACGGGAAATCAAAGGAGAATATTTTTTATAAGGTTCCAAAGTTTACATATTATGCAATTTGAGTAATGAATCTCTCTTGTTAAGTTTAAAGAAACTCGTGTTAAAAGAGACTCTTCTCTTTAGATTCTATTGACATAAGTTCCTGTCAAAATAACTGTATGAGTGGCTTTTAAGAATATTGGCATGGATAGTAGATAATAGCGTCATATATGCAACTAGTTGCCAGGCGTTATTATCAAAGCGTTGAAGGTTCTTAAATAATGATCGTAACGGTCACATAGTACTGACCCCATACAAGCAATTACTGAAATAATAGATATTAACACATTGCCTTGTTGACGTACCATAATTTGCTGTAAACGTTGACCGTTCCACTCGTACGCTAGTGAGTACACTAATTATATAATTGACTGAATAACTAATTATCAATTCCATGTTCCTTTGTACACTTCGCGTATACTGATGATGGAAGCTCCACATTGTGTTATGAGAGGTACTTCACACAAGCATATTGCATGTTGCAAATTCAATAGCGACATAACTCGATTTTTTCGATTTTACAGCTTACAATATATACACTCTGGCAATTTTTACACAGATCATTAGATAATAATATATGATTGTAATAAATTAATGCTTACAATAACAATACTCGATAAAATATCTTAGTCCAATTTTAAAAAATACTATCAAATAAATTGCATATCGCACATGCAGCTAAAATTAAAAAAACCGAACAATCACTTAATTTTTATTTATGTGAAAGATTGCTATTTATGTACGAAATAACTTGACTTAAAAGGATTATCGAATTAATTTCGAAGAAAAAGTGGCTTTCATACAACCTAATCGGATACTTGCACTTTATAAGCGGTTTAGCATCGATTTCCAATAGATTCCGGTCGCGTCGCGCGTGCTCTAGCTATTCGGTGTATGAAACTTACATAATACCTTGTCACAACCTCGACGCTTACGTGGCGTATGATAATATTGTAGTGTGGCAACACGGCCAACTAAACGCTCATCACTTCCACCGTGTACCTGTATATACCCACTTTGGCGCGTTGATGTATCGCAATATATTCAAACTTGTCCGCGGAGACCCACATATTAGTATGTAGAGAACAGAATCGCAAAGAAAACATGATAAAACTAGCCTGTGCACCTCCCTGGTTCTTATACTATCTCCATACGAAATCTTATCTAAATTACAGGGAGAGTTACTTTTGCATTTAGCAATTTGCATTCATCAATTATTTTCTACATACGTAAAAATCCATTATTCATTAGAGTATTATACATTATTTCGTGCTATGAAGCAGACATAACCGCTCCTGCGATGAGATGTCGTATTTATAAATATAAGGAAATAACAAAAATACCTCGACACCTCACGACACGAGAATTAGCAAAATAGAAGACCTTTAAGCAACTTTTGCTTTGAGTAAATAAAATATCAATCTATTTATAAATATTTTCGATTGTGTTATTGTCGGATAAGCTATGAATAATACTTACAATAAATACCAAATGTTTGAATCACGTTACCGTATCCTTGATAACTAAAACGCCTATGATTCCAGTTAGTCGTTTGAATTAATTGCTAATTGGTCTTATCAAAATTCCTTACATTTTGTACGATTGTACCGAGAACTGAATGGATGAGAACATTAGCATGAGATCACCTGTCTTACATATATGGACATGTTTTATAGCTACATATAGCTTTTGCCTGCGGCTTTGCCCTGTGAATTAAATGGAGGATAAAATCTTGAGCGATTCGCCATATAAAAGAATACAGCAAGGCATGATTTTCAGTAAGTCATGTTTTCAGTAAAAAGAGTATTATTAAGTTCTCATATAGGTGAATCGTAATTATTCTTTTGAGAAGAAAAAAATATCTTTAAAATACATGGTTAATTTTTACTGATTTTTCTTTGTACATTCATCGGAAAAAAGTAACAAACAGACAGAATTACTTTATAACATTATGGATATTTAACGTAATATACGTATATTTTATTTCGGTGCAAATTTCCTACGTATTACTGTCGAATAATAAGTACGAGATATCGTCCATCCTCGTGCATACACATTGGCGTCGTTGACCATTTGATTGGCGGTGACGTCAGCTGGATTGTCGCACGTCTAATTAAGACTTAGAACATAATGTAAAATTGTATTTAACCCTTTTCGTAATATTGTATTAATAATTATGCGTAATAACATTTACAATCGGTTCATTCTTATAAATAAACATTTGTTCAACATATTTACCCTATAGGTTGCATATTTTCCGTATGGATTTCTCTGTACGGTTACTTAGTATGATGTAACGTGCGCATTATGTGATGGTCAACCTCCATTTTGTGAACGGGAATAGAAAACTGTTTACCATGTACGACCCGCAATTTCATTTTACAACTTCCTTCCCAGTGTTAACTTGAATTAAAATGTCGCTACTTACATTTGAAGAGATATAAAATATTGATAAGATCAAGCATCATACTATTCACACATTGAATAAGTACTATGAGGCATCGCCTTGTTACTGTTATTTTTTTAAAGAAATGTTAATATGTAAATGTTTAATTATGATTTTAAAAAGTTGCTGGTGTATTTCCGTGCGTAGACCGTACCTTTTCTCTTTCTGTCATTTTAATTTCATATGAGGAAAGGGAATTTCGTTTTTTTATAACAATTCACCGGTTTTGTGACACGATGACGGATTTCTATATGATTATTCATATCTCCTTGGACGTGAGATCACGCGAGCGAGCGAGATACGGTCATGTAACGTCATTGTTACTTTCGGTTTGTATGCAAATTTGTATTTGCATACTCGTCTCAGTTCCAAATACCGAAGTGTAGTTACTGTGATTGTATGTACTTGATTTTCATATTTAATAGCAATCTATATCGATTTTAAGCAACGAAATAACGTGACCTGATCATTATGTATGTTATGAATTATTTACTAAACGATGATTGTTTATTGTAATGCAGCCAATAAATTCTGTGTCCCTTTACTAAATAATGGTTGTATGTTAAACAAATTTAATCGCACTTTTATTTCACGGTTTCATGTTTAAACACTGAATAATTTACGTCCGAACTTGAAACAGATAATATAGATGTAAGTAATAAAAGTTAATACGCACAAGATAATTGTATGGCACATGACAGCATACTCAGAGTCGTAACTAGTGGCCCATTATGTATGTCAGGCTGTCGTCGATAGGCAAATTATCGACGTGTTTCTCTTGCGAGTTTTATTCATACAACTAGCTGATCCGACGTACTTCGTAATATAAACGCCTCATAATCATTTTCTTATCTCCGTCTCCGTCCCGAAACAGTGAAGAATGGATGAAAATACGATTTTAAACTTCATAAAACGCTAATAGGTTAAATAATAATTTAGAATATCGTCGTTGTCAAACCAAAATCTGCTATGTGCCAAAAGTATAGTTTCGAGATAATGACAAAAGAAGTTTTCCTG
>DWGW01001276.1:0-11703 GCA_018247775.1 Udranomia orcinus
AGGCAATCTTTTAACTCTTAAATTTGATTTTGATGAGTTAATATATTTTTATGAGGCCGCAAAAGAGAACAGATTACACCTAAAATATAAAAAAAATCATCATCAAGTAAAAAAAGAGTATGTTGAATTATTTATTATATTATACGGAATCTCTAATGCTTGAATCCGGTTCGAGCTTGGCTTTTTATTTTCATGTACATGTTGCCGTAGGTCAGCGAACTATTGATTGCACGCGGAAGGACTTCGTAACTAATTTAACTAGTATTTATCGCGGGGCTGCTTGTTAATAACATTCTTTATGAGTTTTTTATGAACTTGAGGCAATAAATACGGATAAGGCATGAAACATTTAGTGAAGGAAAAGTGATTTTTATTTATTTATTTTTTCGTTTTTGTGATAAAAAAATAATTGTCTAATAATCTGTATGTATACTCGAATTTCTTTCGAATTTCTACATATACAAAAATTCATTGATCCAATTAATGAATTTATTTTTCTATTTACATATGTCGATCTTACGAGTATATATTCTGTCTCAGAAGTCCAGTTTTACATGAAGTAAAAAATAATATTTAAGTAATAAACAAGTAATAAATATTAATTACTATGTTTAGAGAGCTAGTGGTGTAGTCGCCATTCTTTGAACTTCTTTTTTTACTGACAATTTCATTGCCCTATATTAATTTTAAGACAGATGTACTTCGGCTGTGTTGTGACATATGCTTAACGTGAACAACACGTATTTTATGTATCTATATCTTGTATTTGTTCCCGACAGGTTCGCTGTTGTTCCCCTACGGTTGAATTTCGCGGAATCGCGACGGAAGCAGCGCGACGGAGTCGTGTCCAGAGAAGCCGTATGTAAACATATATTTTTTATGGGTCTTATTATTAATATTGATTACCTTTTGTTCCATCTACTTCAATAAAATTGTCGTATACTGCACTTCGATCAACACGAAGTGTTCCGCAGTGGTTATTAAAATATGGTATATGGTTGACTAACAGCAACTTTCAGTCCATAGATTTCTTTACAATTTAGGTATACAAATACACTTATGAACGTCATATACATTTTCTTTAGTCAATGGTCATCGCCTTTCAATGCCTTCAGGTTCCAGACTGTGGGAGACCGGGAGAACACGAAAACGAATAACGATTTACATACTTTAGTAGGTAATGATTAAATTGGCGTACACAAAACTACTATAAGTACGGATTTGCGTACACAAAACTAATACCTATACATACATCCGGATTTTTTTTCGGACAAACCTACACAGCAATAAGTTGTTATTAGATCCCAGGTGTCGCGTGCTAGTCTGATTTGTGGCACACAAGGTGCTTTTAAATAAAATCGCGTGTTCTAAGCCGGTAAACGCCAGCTTTGCTCTTTAGACTCTTTCTCTGAACCTAGTATTTCCGGTCCGTCAGTACTATAATGGACTTCACGATAAAAGTTATTGCTCTTTGTTCAGTTAAAGGTCACAAGTTGACTGAGAGGGTAATTGGTATCGATTTCACGTAATTAGTACATACGCGAAAACTATGGTATTTGCATATTTGAGAACCAAAAATAAAGATTCATAAAGTGGCTGTGTAGATTTTTTGCGACTATTCACGTAATATGACTTGCAATATTTTATGCCCGTCTGCCATGTCAGGTGATCAATAGCCGCGTCCTTCGAGATCGCAGATTTCCTATCGCAGTTTAGGCAGAAGCTCATGGATACTGATTCAAGTCTGAAAGTGGCGATGTTGTAAAAAATGAATGATGTTACACTTATATATTACGTAAACTATGGTACATCAGCTCATAACAACAGTGGGCTGCTGTGTTGTGGTTTAAGGGTGGAGCAGGGGGAACCCTTAACGAGGCGCGCCAACATAGTACTCAGGGGTAGCAATGTACTACGAGAGTAAGAGTTCGATCGAGAGAATTTGAATTCCATTTAGAAATTAATTCTATTCCATTGTCATGGCGGTAGTGACCGCTTACAAGGAAGGTGTGATATTAATATTACTATTAATATATAGTGTAAGATTCTACACTCTAGACTGTGCACTTTCGCACTTTTTTCCGTCAGTATTAGATTCTCTGAAACATCGCTATAATTGCTAGACTCTACAGCTATAAACGTTCAGATTTTTTTTAACACTAAATAAGCAAACGATTCAGTCTATTTGACTGTAGATGGATACTACCGCCATCGACCTAAGACAGGATCGAACTTCCTTCTTGGCTTGATAATGCTGCTATCCTGGAAAATTAAGTTGGTGAAATGTCTCTTGTTGTTCTAAGGCAGAAATAGGAGGTTCAGATTCACACAGGTTAAAGTATACACAGGCGAATATACGTAACTTCTTATGAACTTGACATGACTTTTATTTGATGACGAGTAGTAATTTATTTTAAGATTTACAACGAGAACTGTATTTGATTTACGATTACTTTCCATCACCCTACGGTTCCACCCATGATCTAATTACGCAGTCAATTTGTGACGTCAAAGTGTAATGTACAGCGTGACAAAATCTGAATGACTCGAGTTTGTGTTAAGATTAATGCTAATACAAAGTTGGCTTTAATTTTCGTGACGTACCAAGATATGCTTGCTAGTGACGTCACGCAAGTTCCGCACTTTCCAAAAATGTGGAATTTGTGCCTGGTTCTGAATTAGCGACGTTAATCTCATTTCTACGGTTAGTAGACTGTGCTTTGAAATATATTATGAAATAGGCAATTTGACGTTTTTACTTGGTCTCTATCAAGTTTTATATTTAAAGTTCGGTTAGAAGTACTTTAACTGCCGTTGAGTATGTTTCAGAACTCTCGCTGTTGTAAAAACCCGCAGTTAGATATAACTTTTAACATTAGTTCCGGCCAATATAATATGATTTCGTGCCTTTTAAATAAATAGGTTAATTAATGTATCGATATGGTTCCCAGATATCCAGGACAGGCTACGATTCTACAGATTTTCTTGTTTTTTCTTTCCAGATAAATGTTATGTTCTAAACACATAAGATTTCCCGTCCTTGACTGCCAAGTACGTACATGTTTTACAAAGTTTGTGGGAGTTTGTTAGTAGTTCTGCCAACACTTCCCGACTCGTAGGAGACGGCGTGTGTAATGCAATCACCCTATAACTCGGACACTGACAAACACCCCTAGTTTCTCACTGCGCTAGGGCTGCTACCTCGATATAAATATGATTTTTTATGATAAAAAAATATGCAACAAGAATGCAATTCACGTGATGCTAGTTAACTCGTTCTCCTGAAATAAACCGTGCTAATAAAGATAATAACATGGGTAAATTTAATTTAATTTATTACTAAAAGATTTGCGCATAAGCGCGGTAAGAGTGGGCGGTTTTGGTAATAACTATCGAAATATCCATAAGAGTATTTTTTCAAAAAATAATCTTAATTCATTCGTACATAACTGTATTACTCGATAAGTACAATATCGCTCTCATAATTATTGTAACTATTTGGATGTATTTAGTAATCACACAACCCTGTTTGCGGCCTAGGGCTGCATTGCGTGACAAATTCACTCATACTTAATACCCGGGGAGCGAAATTACAGCCAATTTGACCAAATATCGGCAAATTGGCGTATCTTGTGGTGTTTTGTTATTGACGTTTGTGATGAGTCAGCTCCGAAACCATGCTTCGAGGACCCCAAACGCGTGTTCGTCAGCAGTTTTGTAACAATTGGAAATAATTAATTTGAAATTTGGAGTCGTGCGTTCATTTGAAAATATTTGTTGCACCGACTTATAATTAATTGTGTGACATTTATCTAGTTATATATTCAAAGTTTATTTGGAGATGTTTGTTAAATATACGTACATGTATATATTTAATAAATTTTGGTAGTAATTGAGATACAGATATAATAAACATGAATTTTATTGTATAGTATTCACGTGTTTCCGCAAACCACTATTTTTATATTTCGTCTTAACAAAAATACTAACTAAACAAAATAAATAAAAAGAAGAGATAGAAAAAAATACAATAATAACAATGACAGTTGTAAAGCGACAGTGTAGTCGTCGGACGAAAAAGGACCAGGATATTATAAACCAGGGACTAACTGATATGGGCTTTTGAATATACCATTCGTCTTGTGTATATTGCACGCCCGTTTCGCATACTTTGCCATTCTCCATTCACTTATTTTCATGGCATCAACCCTAATTTCTTAATTTTCCGTGCGCGCGCTCCCTTCTGTCCGCAAGGGTTGTCGCATATCCAACTTCATTATAAACGCAAACGCTCCCTGGTGCCTGTTTTTCGCATTAAACCCTTGGTTTTTGTGTCGTAAGTGTGGTGAGCTCAATTAATGTTTTATCGCAGTTTTAATGCAACTTTGCGCTAATTTATCGTTAATTATGTTTGTTATATGAGGAGTTCTATTGTTTTTAAAGATCTCTGAAGCATACTTTTTATGATTTGCATGTGCTCGGTGATGACCTTGCATGTGCTCGGTTGCTGCAATCTATCAGTGTAACCTATGATCAGATATGAAATACATCTGACGTTAACTTTGTGACGTCTGTTAAATCTCAGGCAGGATTAATATTCTGTCCATAGACAAGATACTAAAATATATACGGAGAGTTCTGTTTGTGGTTGTCAATAAATGTAATAACATACGATCACGCATCAATAAATCGACCATCATCAAATGTGGGTATCTACTGCATGTTTTCACCATTTACACACCAGGGTCCTTATTACGCGAAACGCGGCGCGTTAAGTTATCTTAGTGAAATATTCATGGGATAATATGGAAATGGTATATAAAAAGTTAACTAAATTTCTTAACTTATTTAGGTGCATTACGCGCCTTTTTTATGTCAAAATATGTGTTAATGTACCATGTTTATGCTTTGAGCGTGTTATTTCGGCACCGAATCTCGTGTCATAGTGAAAAAAAGCAATGTTATATTCCATGTATAGAACATGAAATAGATAGATATATAAATACTATATATATAGAGTTTTGTTTGAGGTAATACGCCCTACGACGTACGAACATTAATCTATAGTCCAATCATCATACAAATGTAGATGCAGCAAGTTTTCACCACTTACACACCTGGGCATTTTGTTTCATTCACGATCTCAAACATAAAAAAACGGTTTTGTATAAAAAATCTGTCCCTCGGAGTACGAGTATGGTTGGAGGGATGTCGCGACTAACTTAATTACAGTGCCGATATCGCCCCCTGGTGAATGTACGCCGAATAACATTGCCAGATTCACTGTTTTATGACAAACGGTTAAATTAAACTTTGATAGAGTTTTTATTGACGGGAATATTGCACTGCGACGATGTCAGGAGAAGAAGAAGAAACGACCGATTTCATTAAATATATTTAAGCGAACAAGATTCTTATAAGTTTTAAATAGATGTTTTTGTGAGAATTGACTGGTATAAACTGGTTCATATTAAATACATAAAACCGTGGCAATGGAGAGATTACGGGGCATTTTATTATTATATTTATTATTCAGCAGTAGTAATGCATTTGTTTTCGACCCCAAAAGAAAGACGAAAAAAAGAAAAAAGGCCTTCCCCGTTTGTGAAGAGAATAAAACCTTTGCTAATATAAAAAATAAATTCAACATCCTTTTTCACTCAACAATCTTCCTTCTTCATTATAAATTGATTTGAATCACCAAAACAAAACGTTTACTACTTTCAGCACTGACGCCTTTCCATTTCCGAGCTTGAATTCAGATGTTATTTATATTTCTATTCACCTGGGAGCGAACCTGTCCGAACAAACCCCAGACATGACGTGTATTGATCTCCTACGTACATTGTACGCCATTACATTCACGACTCCTACGACTGTCTGTGTCACCATTATCATGAAATACGGCTAGGGTGTTTTGTAGAAGGACTGTTGGGAAAATGTCTCTTTATTACGAATTTATTACTCCGTCTACAAACGTGGCGGTGGAAATAATACGAATCTTTATTGCTCACGTATTAATGAATTTCCCACTTTTTCTCCCATACATCTGCGCTGCGTGCCCGTAAATATAAGTAAATGATTTACAAGAAAAGTGGAGCGCCTGCAGGAATGTTAATGGAATTAGTGCGCGCCGTTGATATTTACTTTTGACAGGCGCTAGGTTTTCCTAGAAACGGCGACGGCGCGGTGGTAGAACAAATTGCTATTAATTATTCGAAAATTACGAGTGGAAAGCATTTTTAACCGTAAAGTACTTAGTAAAACCTTATAGGTATGACAATATTGTCTTTGAAAGATAGGGAGAGGGAAGTAAATATTAGCCATTTTTCTTTACTTTTCTCGGATCGATTTGTCACGTTTTATCTATGAAAAAGAAACAAGCATGAAAATCAATAATTGTACATTGCTTCTGTAATTTTTTACCGTTTATGATTCGTTTATGTATATGTTATAATTACTCGTATTTGCAAGAGAAAATTATAATAATTGCTATTTTCATCACTAACACTTACGGAAATCGTCGAACTTATAATGACGTTATATACGTATATTTAGAATAGCACAATCAGATTTAGTAAAGTTGTAACATTTTTCACATTATGAATTCGTTGTGTCTACAAGCATCTCACCTTCGTATTCCTGCGTAGCACCTTCAAAGAAAACCCATTTTATCTAGTAAAACTCGATGTCTCGCCTCATTCAATACTGTCAACACAGTGAATCAAGTAATATTCGTAATATTCTAAAATTGCTTGACAATCTTACTGGTTTCTAACCAGACAATGTAGTGTTCAAGGAAGTATATATTTGTTATACATATATCCGTTCTTTGAAAGACAACGAATAGGGAAAGAGAACACAATATTAATCGAAATATTATGAATATATTGTGTACTGTAAAACATTTCATGCATTTCATATTATCATTACCTGCACTCTCGTACAGATGTACAAAACGGTTCCCGACATACAAACTTACCAAGTGATCGGGGTATTGGTACCAAGGTAGTGCCGGCTAACAATCGGAAGATCGTGGGTTTGAATCTCACTTTCCCATTGTACTATTGACGTGAACCCACTCCTTACACTAGCCGAGCGTAGCTGGAGCGGTTAACAGAACTAGTACGTATTAGTATTTTTATAAAATAAAAAACGAGATATGAACCACAAAACTAGAGACGAAATACTAGGCGTATTATATACAATATATTTTGTTAAATATTCCTTGTTGTAGTGTACCCTACCTACATAACTTTTCTTTATATTTTACGTAAGATCGTAATGTATAGAATCTATTAGATATTTTTATAGTCCTTCAGAATTCCCAGAAGAAAGAAACGTATGAGCTTTCAGACATGTATTTCTTTGACTGATAAATCTTTTTACGAGTGGAATTTCGGCCGTGTTCATATTTGTTTGAAAAACAGTGATTATTGTTATACATCTACGTGTGTTTTGTTAGTTTTGTGAATTTTAGTTAATAATGTTAATATTGCGATTAATATAGGTAAAGCTGAGCCTTAAGCAAAATAATTTAGGATTTAACGCTTATGAAGCTTTCCAACTTAGGCTGAATGCAAATGTCATACCTACTACACATTTTTAACGTATTCGATGGTACATCGTTTTCAAACAAATTAGGATTGTTTTTGGATCTTTTTATTTTTTCCACTGCTATATTTGAATATTATATATTATATTATAAGGCACGTTTAATTTAATACTCGTCTCACATCCAATCCCCGCGTTGCTTTCTATTTTTAGATTCCTACGTTATTGCTGTCTGAAAGAATTTGCTAATTTAATTAAAGTTCACCTTTTGTATACCTAACAGTAGTTTAATTTTAAACATAAATTGTTTGTGTCTAATAATACTTGATACTGTTAATTAACTATCGAAATCGTGTATCGTTTTTCCTATTAATTGTTTCTTTGTATAGACTTCAAATTGACACTGTTGTACGCAAATGTATGTGGCCGAGATTTATTTGAGAAAATATTCAATTTTGTTTAAAGCACATCCCCTTGAAACTATACTAACTGTTGACTTTATTTTAAACCCATTTCATCCTGATACCCTAGAGTATAATCGGTTCATTACCAATCGTTGCTTGTTTGACAAACTTAAACTAATAAAAAAATAGACCAAGTTGTTACGCAAATAAACATAACTGATCAGCTTATTAGAAAACAGAGTTAGTCAAAGTTTTTTCATTACATTACATCGTTTTTTATTATGAAAACCACATTTAACTTGTTCGCGTGTCCGTGTAAAGTTCGTGGCGTAAAAAAAAGCGCACGAAACGTAAACAAAAGGCATACGTACTAGCAACAGTTGCACGCGATTCTGTTGGTTTCACATTCTCCAAGACTAGGAAAAGGCAGCGAGTCTTTTTGTAACAAACGAACTGCAGTCTGCCCGTTGGTAAGTACTCACTGCTATCTATGGACATCTGTAGTCAAGCCGAGATAGGATAGCAGTTGTAAGTCGACCCCTGGGGACTAAGTTGGAACGAACCAGTGAAGTGTGTCCCTTGCCACACCCTTCAAACCGAAACATAGCAGCAAAACACTGGTGTATAAAATGTTTAGCCAGGCATAAATATTACGGTGGTGCCTCCAGAGGTGAACTACAAATCTATCTAACTCGTAAATAAGTTAAAATTTTATGATAAGATAAAATGACATCACGCATAGGAGACGTTGGTATTAAAACCTTTTGTCTGTATGAAACATCGTGGATCACAAATAAGCAATTATTACAGTGGATATTTATTAAGGATCGCTCTTTTTCGATTATAACAATTAGCTTTTTGTTTTCGTTTTACACGATGTTTCTAAATGTAGAATCAGTAAGGATGAGTTAAAGCTAATTTTAATCTGTCGCTATGAATCGTCGTTTACTAACACTTTTAACTAAAGATTTCACACTTAAATGGCTTAGAATTGTCTAAACGGCGTTGTTATAAACAAAATTTATTGTCCCACCTCATTTATTCTTCCGGTGTCATTTCCAGTTGGCAGAAATATCCTGAATTACCCAAATACTACCCATAATTCGCTTCACTGCGCATATGCGGAGGATATTTGGCAAGGTTAGCCCGTTTTCGTGGTTATGTCCTTGCAAATGACGTTTAGTTCGTCCGTAATTTGTGTGCAAGAATTCATGTGAATTGGCAACTATTTAGACAAGGTTGGAAAAATTGTTGGTCTCGAAAGCAAGGGTGAAAATTATACGACTGGGGAATGTTTTCATGCAATATAATTTTAAAAAGGTTTAGAAAATATGACCCTTGCAAAAATAGCAATTTTACCATCAGTTTTTGATGATTTAGTGGCTTCTAGGACTTTTCATTAATTGTAGATATATATCGAGCATCTAATACTTCATACACGGTTTATATGCTCGATATACACCTAAATGCAGCACTCGGCAAGTTAGCAAAACGTATATTGTACGTAAATTCTACCAAATCTCCTAACAGTTGCTAAAACGATGTTTTCGATATTGCGACTGAGCGTACAGAGTCGATAAAACGCGCATTACCGTGGATTCGGAACCGGAAAAACGCGAGTAACCAATGGAAAAATGTCATATGTACCATTATCATAGATCATATTGTAATAGGACCAGATATTTTGCTTATGTGGTTATAACCATAATTGACTGTGTATATATAAAAAAAAGTAATATATAAACCATTGGTTATGACTATCTATATAAACAAAAAATATGAAAAATATACGTTGATTTTCGTAAGGACTACTTGGACATTCATAAAATGATTTTGCATACTATTCACTTTAAACCTTTCCATATCTACTTGACATTTGTAAACCTGGAGTATATTCCGTTGAGCCTCTTAAATACAGATCGATGGAACATATTGTTACTGATCAGAACCACCTCTTGGTGTACCTATAATGAAAAAATTGCGAAGAAAACCGAATAATTTAGTTGGTGACGTTCGCTTCGCTCGGCGGTTGTGTCAACAGCGCTGTGAACATAGTCTTAAACTAGGAAGGGTTCGTAAATTTTCCCTCAATTTTCCGTTGCAACGTTACACTAATGAAGTTCTTTGTTTGCGTTATTAATTAGTTCACCGGTAGCGAGATTTAATAACAATTTTCTCAACTACCGTATTGTTCATAATTGGAAATAGTCCTTTTATGGAAAAAATTGGTGTGTGGTTGCTTTTCCTTTGTTTCCTTGTTACTCGTCTGCGTGAATATAATGAACGAAGGATTATGTGATGGTAAAATAAGAATAAATTCTAAAGCTGTAGACTTAAAGCTAGACAGTTCGGTAATGCTTCAAATACTAAATTTTACGCTCCTGAATTTCAGGAGGGTAAAATTAGTTTCGTTTGTCGACATGTGGACAATCGATTTTTCGAAGTAAGTTTTAAGAAGTAGTTTGACAGAAAAGAGGTGATTCAGAGGTATACGTTGTGGCACAAACAAGTCGGCATATCAAGCGCGTGTCGTAAGGTCGCGTGCCGCTTTGGCGCAACTCACCCTTAAACAAACAGTTGATATGGCATCAACATGCAGCACTAAGCAGTACATTAACTGACATTAACGTCATAGGGCTTCCAGCTTAGTCTTGTAGGCCGACTTCACGGGTCATTGACACAGAACAAGGCTTTGCCGAGCAGTTTTATAACCGGTTAAATAACTAAGCAATGAATAAAGAAAACTGACTTGTGATTGATAGTGGTCTTGCATGCGAATAACGTTTGAATGTGATATATGTACCCGTATTTTAATAGAAGTAGGAAAATACCATTCGCGTTATGTACGTTTGCTTGTGACATTACAAATAAAGAAATTACAATTTAATGAATAGTTTGTATTGATATGACAAGAGGACATGAATTTTTTCGAAAATTAAGGGATGGATTCCCAAGATCAGAGATAAGTGTGAGAATTACTATTGTAAATTTGACTATTGGAAGATAGTACATTCAAAATAAATACTTTTATTTTCCAACTTATTTATAACGTGCGTTTGTGTGTTGCATTTCAACGTAAACTTAATTACTCAACCGATCCTAATTAAATTTTATACACACGATGGGGGACAAAGAAATTATACTGAACCAGAGGGATAGTACAAATAGTTTACAGTGTGAACAAAGCCGGGGGTAAAAGATAGTATAATATATTTCAAGCTTTGGTTTGCGGCCGTATCTACGAGAGTGAAAGGCGTGTTCCCCCTAATTACTGGTAGTGTTTATGAAAACCACTCTTCATAATAAAACGCTCTCCGGTTGAAATGATCCTTTTGTTGCGAGGAACATTGAATTTTATCCTTTGTACTTAAGTTTCATTTTTGCGTAACCATTCCAAAATCATGGTCAAGGTTTTAGGTCTTTGAAGGGTAATAACAGTTAAGTGAAGTTTCAAGTCAAAAAGGACGGTCTTTTGTGTAGCTCTAATGGATGTTAAGGGCATATTTAAAACAAACTTTCGCCCGCGGCTTCGCTGGTATCCTTACGTACTGCTGGACGAGTTTATGTGAGGCCTATAAAATCAAAGGCAGCTAAATCCAAGGCTGTGAAATATTTAGTTAGCTATAAAAATCGATAATAAGGTGGCCACGATATTCTATATTTTAAATCAGATATATAAAGAATGAGAATGTTTCTAATAGTCCGAATTTAAAATAATAAAAATCGCTTTATATTTGAGTACAAA
>DWGW01001277.1:0-11693 GCA_018247775.1 Udranomia orcinus
AGATAGGCTTAATTTCCGCTTCAATGCTGAAGCACTTGTATTAAAAATATCAATGTCTAATTTACGAGATACAATGTGTATATAACATTTATTTATTTAAACTTTAGGTACTGTTTAAGCGCTTAAAAATGTGCCTACTAACGCCATCTATTGGCGGTTGGGCGACAACTTCCATACGGATAATCGTCATAAAAGCGCGGGAGATACTAATTGTGAAACATGTAAAACGTCATTAAAATATTCGTTCGTACAAAATTCGTATTATTAAAATAATCGTAGTTAAAACAGTTAAAAACGTTTGAAATATCAATAAATAATCGCAACAAAACATTGGTTCTTCGTGCCGAAACATTGGTCCGACGAGCCGAAACAGCGATAACGAAACGATAATAAGCCATGTACAGGGTTAGACGGTATTTACACCTACTAAAGTCTTTCTGTGGCCTCCTACGTCCTCCGAATGACGTAGTAGTACCAGTACCTTCTTGAACCAAACATCGAGTATTCACTTAGTTAGTATACTTTAGTTTTGGTTCAATAATAATAACGTAACATTTATTGTTATAATTAATTAGTTCTATAAAGCATTCGGTTTATCCTACTGCATATCATGTTCCATATTCTACACAAATGTACACAAATTCCTCTATAAAGACAATATTATTATTGTGAAGTTTTATATGGACGTTGGGAAAAATTATGAAAGGTCTTATCATTATTATTTCATAGGTGATTATTGACATCATAGTTCAGTACGTCCTTAATTGAAGTATTAGTACAATAATTTACATTTTCATTTATTCCTTTATTTAACTGAACAGTTTCTGCTGTATCTTCATTCAAATGAAATGTATCTAGTTCTTAATATACTAGTATCATTGATTGATATTCATGGATGCCGTGTAATGTACTTGCCAGCTGAATAAAGATTATTTTGTGTAATGTTTGTCTCTTTTTATGGCGATTGTTTATCATGTATATCGCATTCGATACACAAAATATGCATTGTAGATATTAAGCAGTCTCATAAAGTATCCCAGCTATGATTCATTGCTTATGGGCAAACAATTTCCGTGCCAAATTCCGTCTTCTAAATGATTTGTTTTATTACACAATACAAATACTGATAAAACTTCGATTTCCGTCTTCCTTTAAGGGGTGAAAGCGTTCTTTGTTTATATTCAAATGATGAACTTTTCACGGCTGAATGCCTTTTAGCCCCCCAACCGAAAAGAGGGCTGTTAAAGGTTTGACGTGTCTGTGACACCGTAGCTCCTAAAGGAATACACAGATTTTGATGCGGTTTTTGTTCGAAATGTGACACTATCGAGGTGATTCGAAGTTCAGGCGGTGATTTTCAGCTCAATTACTATTTGAAAAGAGGTCAATAACTTTCACAGATCCAATTGATTCAAAATCTGGTGCACTGTTATTTTGGTGGCATTTCCAAGACATGCTAACTTTGAGCCAATGAGTATAGGCTGCAGGATGCTCAATAGAAAGAAATAGATGATAAAATAGATCAAAATATGATCCATACATGTTTCGGAGGTTATGATATGTATGTTTATATATGTTTATGATTATTTGACCAATCGTCGCGTACATATCTCACAAATAAGGAAAGGTTTAAGCATATTCTGCCACGCGGACCCAATTCGTACGGGGCAATCCAGGTTTAGGGAAGCCTGGGAAATCCAGTTTGTCGTAACATGTTTTCGCTAAATATTGTATGGTTATATCATAAAATACTTTTACCTATATGTGAATTTGTTTTTCTGTCCTAGGTCGGCCGGACCAAGTCCACAACTGCACTGTAGTAAATGCCTCATTAACGTCCTTCGGGATACGATGTTCCGAAGGATTCAACGGCGGCATGCCTCAATCTTTCCTGCTGGAAGTTCGGGAAATCATTAGTCAGGTTAGTTTGAGACAGCGTAAAGGCTATTTATTACATTACCGTAATACCTTTCAAATTTATCATGATTTCGTAACATGTAGAGTGTAAAAATAATCTCAATGATAGAGATTTCTATAATAATAATGCCCAAGAGGTTATCATTATTATTATACAGAACATATTCTTCATTCGAAATATTAAAAGGAGACTCTGCACCTTGAAATTTCAAATAAACAATAAGTTATCCATTAGGCCCTTAATATTATCATATCAGGGACAATTCGATCTCCAATATTATGTTCTTGTTCATACAGGATATAGTAGCCAACGTTTCCAGCGCGGTCCCAAGGTTCACAGCAGTTGGACTAACACCAGGTCGGACGTACGCGGCAGCTGTACTGGCGTACAATGCTAAGGGTCGCGGGGATCCGTACCCCTTAAGGGCCAGTACCCTGAGTCCTCCAGAAAAACATCATGTGCATGATAAAAGCTTAGGTAAATTTAAATAGAATACGTATTATACATGTTTTTTTTAACGTAAGGAAAACCCTGGACACTTCGCAATGAACCTACACGTATTTTGTGTGTGTGTGTGTGTGTTTTTTCAATTTTGAGTATATTTGAATACCTATAGTAAATAAGGCATTTAATTATTTCCAAACACAGGTTGTAAGAATCTATAAAATATATTTAATTGCTCATGATCACTTCAAATAATTTTATTTATTTTATAATCTCAATTGCTTTTGATTCGTAATTTCGATGTTTTAAACATCTTAGGTTATTTAACGAAATTGATTATTCTGAAAGTTGATTAGAGTTAAATCGTTCAAATATTTTTGTTGTTATTAAATTTCAAATAAAAGAAATCTAAAGTATTTTAGAATAACAATGTTGAATATAACATTAATATTATAACTTTTCGCTATGCCAAATGTAGCAAAGTAAAGGACTCAAAAATCACAATAACCGTAAATAATATTACATTTAATTAGAAATATATTAAACTACAGGTATTTGAGTATGACCACTTATTCGTCATATTTAATTTATGCTAAAATTGACAAAGCGAAAAGTGACATTAATGACCGCACTCAGAGTCGTTTAATGATAACTTAGAGTGTCAAAAATATAAACAAGATGATCCTTTAAGTCTCTAAACATCTCTGAGTGGGCTGCAGAAGTCGTAACTAAGAAACATATGGTCAGATATTGATTGATAAATTTATACAGCTGTTTTGCCACCAGACCTTCCAAGAACAGCTTTTCAAATGTCGGGAGCGATGTCGGCAGCGGTGGGGGGAGGCGGTGTTCTGATGGTGGTTTTAGTGCTCTTCATGATAGCCGTGAGACAGAAGTGTGCTAAGCGGAAGCCCAGGTCGGCCCCGCCACCATCACAGCCAGGCTCGCCGGACAAGCTGAGGGAGAAAGACGACAGTGAGAGTGATGATAGGAACCCAGACATCATTCCATCGGATACCGATCACATGCAGGTTGGTGGAGGAAGCGATAAATGTTTGTTGGTACAAATAACTTCCCTTGTAGCATTGAAAGAAACTTTTGGTAAAGATAACTTTATCAACTCAACATCTTAGTGAGGGTGACTACAAATTTCCAATTTTACACTGAATCCTAACAATTTTGACCAAGTTACACAATTCCTAATCCAACCTACTAGTTTTAATATTTACGTTACAATAGCAACAGTACCAATTACTACGCTAATTATTTAGTCAATAACAAAGACGTGTTAAATAAATAAGTGAACAAACATTCCTCGTAGCTCGACTACTTCCGCCAGCAACAAGTTTCCACGATCTCGCCGCCGCCGGGGAACCGCGCCCCCCGGGGCAGCGTCGCGGGCGTCAGGGGAAGCATACCCGGGTACTGTCCACTGCGTACCGCACCACCGCCTTCGCATGGGATGCATGAAAATTCTGTAAGTATATTTAATATGTACACGTGGAGTGTGTTAGCCTTGGAAGAAATGTATTTAAGTAATACTGTTATTGCTAGGCTGATTACAAGTAGGCACCCTATAGATGAGACGAAAAAATATCCAAAGTTCATGGATATTTTTCTTCCTCTATACATCTTATCGGAACTTGAATTGGTTTTGAATGACAGTGATCACACACTATATAAGACTATGAAGATTTAACACAATCTGGACAACATAATCTAGATCAGGCACTTGTTTCACAATATCATTCACAAAATATTATTTAGGTATATTTAATATGACAAATAGCATAATGAAGATAAGTAGCGCAAGCAACAACATGAAACTTTATTGAAGATGATTTACATGTAAAAAATAATAAAATTGTATAGAGGTATATCTCTGTGTATGTATTTGACACTCCATAGTACGTATGTCCTTTACAAATTTGTAACATAGTGTTCTCTGCTCAATTTCTAATAAAGCCCATCTTTCCAGACTGCGCCATCGGGCATCCCACCACCCGCGCGATTCGCGGGCGGCGCCTGCACGCTGCCGCGCGGCGCCACTCTCGGCGGAAACGCGCACGAGCGCCTGATCCCGCTGCAACACTTGCGCACGCTCCCGCGCCCGCTCCCCGCGCCCGCGCCCGCCCCGCGCACCACCCCCCGCGACACCCCGCTCTGACAGACGACCCAGCTCTAGGACTTGTAAATAACGCCAAGTGCTCAACGTTTTGTAATGGACTGGAACGTACGGGTTTTAAGGGTTTTAAGTGATTTTTGGAAAACGCTCAGTGGTAATGTGAATTTGATGGTAACATAACGAAACAGGTATGGAGAGGAGTCAAAGAAGAATAGCAGCAGTTGTGCTGCTTATTAAAATGTTTTGTTTTCAACATACATACATATATATAGCTATACCGTGAAGGTAAGAACTTATCTGGTTTTCAAATTATGATAAAATTTATAAATGCGGGTAAAACAAAATTTGGGTCTTAATTTATCATGAAATGATATTACCGAAGCCCAATGGTAAATGAACATAGAAATTGTTGAAAAAGATTGTATTGTTAATTCACTGAATAGGTAAAGGCATCATCTTAAAATCTTTGAAACTGTCCCGTCGATTTTAATTACCTAAATAGTTAGGATAAACGAAATATTGAAACTGTGTTATGGTCTGTTTGTAAATTAATTGTAAATAGTGACAACATTATTCCAATGAATAGTTTAGGTAAACAATTGAAAGGTAATTTTAAATACATACGTAATAATAACATATTATGAGATAAAATGCTCGAAAAAAACGGTACGATTTGGTTCAGTAAGCAACTTATGCGCTAGTTAATTTCGTCGTTAAAGGCTTGTTTCACAGCGACCATAAAAATATCTATAGAGTAGATAGAAAAGTGGAAATATGATGCTGCATATCTTCAGACTATCTTGAACTAAATTGGAGAAACTCGATATACATATATACTATGTCAATTTGAAATCGAAGTTATGGAATAAAATAAATCTAAGTTTAAAGAAAAATATTTTCTACTTCAAATTATTTTAGGGGAGTCTAATTATTTTTTATCATAGTCAAATTGAGTAAAATGAAAGAAATCTTTTGTATTAAGCTTTTGACTAGTTTTGTAATAGACAAATCCAGATAAGGAAGAAGAATTTTCTCCAGACATGGAAGGAGAATTTTATCCTTATATAAGAAGCTTTTGACCAGATTTCACGGTCCGATGATGATTTACATGATGTTTTAAACCAAATTCAATTTTTGATCACATTTTCGTATAAACTCGGCACGCTGTGAAACGAGTCAGTAATAATGTTGCAATTTATTTATATTAATTTTTGGTCACGTGGTTGTGAAATTTGTAAAAATATAAATAAAAAAATTAAGTAATTTTACGCACGGTTTGTTAACATTTTGAATTACTTACTTAAATATGGATATTGGACTTACAATTAATCAAGTAATTTATATTTATAGTGAGATTTGTTATCCGAAACGGCTCTTGAGGTTAAACGTTTTCTTTTGTAATTGATGAATAACGACATTACGAGTAAAGTTTTATAGATGAATATAACAAATAAACTAACAGTATTAATAATACAGTAATTCGTAAATTGTGATAATTACGTTATAATTAGTCATAATAATGTAATACACGTTGTAAAAATTAAGTGTAATGGTGCAACTGATGTCGTGACAGAATGAAAAAATGGATTCGAGGTTACGTTCTTTATACGTAAAATTCTAAAAAAACTATCAACGAATTTAGAAGTAAAGTAACAGGGGAGGTTAAAAACCTTCTATAACCGCTTACTAGAATGAGAACGTTATCTATAAATAGGAGATACCACTATTATAAGAACAATAGGTTATAAAAACTGTGACATCGTAATTATTAATGATAGGAATTTCAACCCGGTTTTAGATATACAGCGAGTATATACAGTAGAAACTCGATTAACCGGACTTATAGTTGTCGTAAGGTATTCGGATAAACGAATATCCGGATAATCGAATGTATAAAGAAAAGCGGATTCTGTGTACATACATAATGTTATGTTTATTAAAAACAATAAATATAAAAGAAAATCAACGTTTATTAAGAAATGATTAAGAGTTACAGTTTCTTAAATTACATACATATATGTATGTATGCAGCCTTAATCATTAAATAAAATATTTAGGTACGTATGTACAATTTGTTATTAAACAAATTATGGTAAATATTAATTTGGTAATTGGCAATTGGTAATCATGAATTAGATAAAATATTAATATATGTTATTGGTTAGTAGTCCGGATAATCGCGAATCCGTATAACTGAGTGCCGGATAATCGAGTTTCTACTGTACAATCGAAATTATCACTACACGAATATAGTGTTAACATTCTAAGGCTCTACCGACGCGCTGTAACATACGCTTCCCGTGTAATTTGGCGCTGGCTCGACCATTAATTAGTACCCATTAATTATACCCGACATAATACGAATAAGTGAAACCGCAACGTAACATCCAATGTAGAATGAATGTATGTATATATAATTGTTTTGAATTAATACGAGCTTTTTGCCATCGCAATTTAAAAGCCCTCCTTAAACATGCCCTGCTTACCATAAACATTTTAGTTTCTAACAAGTCTTCGTTACTCCGCACAAAGTTTCACAGTATCCTCATCAAGAAAACTTCGGACTTACAAGATTAACTTTTAAAGGTGACTGGACGTAAATGTAATACGGAGGAAAATTGCCGTCGCCCTCGTAATTCATGAAGCAAATTGGTTTTCACTAGGAAATATATGGTATAAGCACAGAAGAATAATAGAGGCATTTGTGTAATGACATGTGTTAACATGGACGCCCTTTTATCATTTTGTTCTCGGGAGCAGAAACGCATCTGCGTACGACCTCAGATGTAAGTAATTTCAATCAGACATTGCATGAACGTGTGCTCAGTGGCCTTTGAGAGATAAGCACGCGCGTTCGCCTTTAACCTTAAAAAGGCATATTATATTATTTACCTTCATTTTATTAATACATAGACAATTGGAATGGACTACAAGATGGAACAAAAATGGTTTTATTAAACAATAAAAGTAAGTTATAATATCGTATCAGCTGGAATGTAATATATTATTATGTCAGATCCGTAAGCTTTAGGTCGTACCGTCGTGTGTAAAGCACGAGGTAGTTCGAGGTGTACAATATAATTCAAGTACCATACATACAAAACATTTCGAATTTTATCAAAACGAAGATCCACAAAACAAACGATAGCTCTGGGTGGGCACATTCGCATTTAATTAAACCATATACTCATACGTATGAACGTTAGCTACCTCCGCGTATACCTACCTAATTTTCTGCGGAAATAATTTATAGTGTTAGCTAGAATAAGCTTAAGCGTGTATTGCGGGCTTGAACACCGCGCCAGGTAATAACGGAACCCTAACATTTTATACGAGATAAGGGTATTATGGCGAAAACGTTTGTATCGGCCGAATTTTGGGGCTTTCCATTGTGCTATTTGCGGTTTCATTTTATTGTGCCTATTTATATTTGATCAGCGATCCGCCCCACTTTGCACAAAAGGAAGGCGGCCACTGTTGAGATTATAAGTAAAACACTTTGTAGACGTGAAATTTGTATGAATGTTGAAAAGAAAATGCCAAAACGAAATCTCTGTTAGAAGAAAATACGTATTTCACGGATATTTTTACTGGGGCAGAATAGGAAATGTTTTGTTACAGTGATTCTGTTTAAGAAAATTTTCCACTTAATTTTTTCTTAGTACATATAAGTAGATATTACTATAATATTTATCATAGTAGTGCGTAAACACTACTTAGTGGGTAACTTAAAGCTTAACAAGAATTTAATCATTTTAGTTATTAACCATTACCTTTATTTACTTATTAATACATAATTTATAGCTTCTTATTTTAATTTTTTAATAAGTCCTTTATTAGGAATACTAGAACGTAAAAACTTCATCTACTTCCTTTTTTTACATACATTTATTTACATTATTTACTTTCAGAATGTTTTGTATTATTGTAAAATAAATTACTTTCTTTAATTATATATTTATGTTTCATAATTACATGCTGCTCGCAATGGAATTAGGATCGCACGGTAAGTAGTTTTGTTTTAGTTCTGTAGATTTCATTATTTAAATAACGTGTAGTATGTAATAGTTATTCGTTTTACTTTTTTTCACGGCAACAGGATCTTTTGAAGCAATATTTGGTAAGTGGAAACTTATTGTTTGATTTGGTCTTAATGTTTTACTGCCATCATTTCATTTGCACAAATTGAGTTTTTTCAAATATAGTTTATCTTAAAAAAATATGATAACATAGCTATCACATTTTTTTCTTAGTAATTTTAATTTTTATCAAATTCAGCAATTGTGAGCATTTCTTTCAATTTTAATAATACTTATCACAGAAAGAACACACTATTATTGCAAATCTACATTATCAAAGCCATCTTATTTTGCTTACTGTGTGGGGGTGCATCTGCGTAATAATACTGTGAAAGGAGTATCGAGGTCAAGACGTAAATAATTTATAACACCAGGATACGATGGCGGCTGGCGGAGACGGGATCACGCCTGAGCAGCAGGCGAAGGCCATAGCGGAGGACATCCTCGCGCGGCTGCCCGCCCAGGTGCTGTCGGGGCCCTCGCACGAGGGTGACGTGAAGCCGGCAGACATGACGCCCATGTCCATCGTGGTGATCCAGGAGGCGGCGAGATACGAGCGTCTCGTCAGCGTCGTGCGCACCAGCTCGAGGGCTGTCAATGGCGCTGTGCAAGGTATGTGTTGTTGTTTTTGACTTTGGGGAGTTTCGGATTCGTAGCCCTTTTGTTTATATGCAACGGTGATAATTAATCAAATAAAAATACACATAATAAACGAATACTAACTGGACCCCGTACATACTTAAACGCAACGTACACATCGCTGACATCATGGCGTCCGCACATCGTACAGGCGTGAGCGTGCTGACGGACGCGACGGAGGAGGTGCTGGCGAGCGCGGTACGCGGCCGCGTGCCCGCGCTGTGGGCCGCGCGCAGCTACCCCTCGCTCAAGCCGCTCGCCGCCTACATCAACGACCTACTGGCCAGGCTCGCCTTCCTTCAGGTGAGCTTTGAACACAGTAGCTTGTTTTTGATTAGTTGTGCGCGCAGCTCTCCTTGCTCAAGTCGCTCGCCGCCTACATCAACGACCTGCTGGCCAGGCTCGCCTTCCTGCAGGTGAGCTGTGAATGGAGTAGCGATTTTTTATATAATTAGCACGTGCAGGCTGATGGTAAGTGGTCACTGCCGCCCATGGACATCTTTTATCAAGACGACAGAATGGAAGTTCATTTTTAGGTTGAACACAAATGCTTAGCTACCTGTGAGGACTGAGTTGGAATGCTTGGTTAAGTATATCTCCCTTACCACACCCTGCAAACCAGAACACAGCAGCAAGAATACTGCTATTACAAGACAGAAATAGGTGTAGCGAATCGTGACTCCGGAGTCGAACCGGTTGAGGATTCGTTACTTGGTTGGTTGGTTTATTCTGCCAATGCTGCTGATTAGACTACTGTACCTATGATTACTTAAATCACATAATATAAAAAGTAGTAAGAAATAGGCTCGTACAAGTTTATATGCCTTTAATGATATTATATACCTACTAAAAAATATGGCTTACATAGTAAGAAAATTTTTTAGGATAATCACTGTCTTATAATGTGAAATAGGTTTATTGTTTATCCAATTAAACTTTTTCCGAATCAAAGTTTTAATAGCGCCTTGAAATGAATAGAACAGACAAAACAGAACAATGCAACGCAAGGCCCGTTCCATTGTAAGCAGTGGTATTGCAGCCAAACTGAAGTTTTATTAGTTCCGAATATTCAACGATATTTTTTTAATGGAAGTTACCTTATAGTTCTCTTAGTTTTCAATTTCGACCGTAAGTCTAACTGCGCTAATTAAATGTCTAAGCATCTCCACTACTATGTAGTGATTTCATTTAGGTAATATATGCTCCAAAACATCCAATGCAAGATGTCATATATCGCTTATCGTGTCGTTAAGTATAGTACATTCAGTACCGTATCGTACGTTAAATACCGTATCTATAGTTACGTACTCCATCGTTTTGTTACGCACCGTACCGCATCGTATCGTTCCGCACAGCACCGCATCGTATCGTTACGCACCGTATAGTATCGTTTCATATCGTACTGTATCTCACCGTAACCTACTGTATCGGGCAGGAGTGGCACGCACACGGCCCGCCCGCGGTGTTCTGGCTGCCGGGGTTCTACTTCCCGCAGGCCTTTCTCACCGCGGCGCAGCAGAGCTACGCGCGCAAGCACAGGATCCCCATCGACCAGCTCGCCTTCCACTACGAGGTGACTTATACACGCTCCATCTTATCATAAACCCAATTACCTATCAACATATCTCCTTACGAAGGATTAACAAAACTTGAGAGAAAATGTTTTGTTTTCAGAAGTCAGATTTTTACACGTTTATGGCAGTGATGACATTAATAACAAATATTAAATCATTATCAATACACGGTATTAGGCAAGACACAAAACAAATTATATTAGATTCTCTTCAAAGATTTACTTTCCAAATTTAGTTACGGCCAAACCAAAGACGATTAGGAAATTCCTATAACATATGTCAACCGATTGAACAATATTAACTTTCATCGAAATCAGCCGTTGCTGAAATTCGATTGTGGATGCCGCCGATGTATTCTATTTTGGTATTCATTATAAATTCAAAAAGGTTGTCAGGCGAGAGATCGATGTTGCATTAAATAGCACAGTACGGCTCCGACCGACGTCAGCCGGAAATAGTCGTTGAGTGAATGTCGCCGAAATGAGAAAATTTGTGTACAGTTCGCGTATTGTGCCCTTCGACCGCGTCGTAAATTGCGTTTTTAATAATAAAACACTACCACTCACTCGCTCTCGATAAATTTCCTCGTGGACTGATTAACAGAGACATATATTTAACGTTTCGACTTCGATGAAAACATATATAGCGTACGATTTTAATATGCAGCGAGTTATGAATTACTTTCATGCATATCGTACCTTCGGTACCCTACAACAGTGACACAATTGCCCAATTTGTAATTTTACAGGAGAATACTTTAGATATTTTTTTAAGTTATTTCCGTATTATTAAAATATTACCTGGAGTAGGTAATATTTTAGTATGTGACGTTACAGATGGCAAAATGTTACGAATCCTTGCGGAGAGCAAATATATGTAATGTTTTTATTTCTGTAATTTGCATTGATTCCTTA
>DWGW01001278.1:0-11693 GCA_018247775.1 Udranomia orcinus
AATATTTTACACGTTATTCTTCAAACTGAAACGTGTATCGCTTGTGCTCTATAAAAATAATATAAGGTTTTTTTAGTTTGATCGTTTTATTACTATAAATTTGAAATTCGGAGGATGATCTTCATCTTATGGTGCCTATTACGCAGGATGATAAAAAAACACAATTAAATTTATAATTTTATTAAAGTACATATTACGAACTGGCGCATGTATGTCCACATAAAGTATACAATATGTAAATAATGTATAAAATTATGTCAAAGTACGAATAATCATTGACAAATTCCGTTCACAGTTACTTATAAAAATAAATACCACAATGGTAAGAACTCAGACCGCAGAAAGATTTGGGCCGAGTATTAAAAGAACATTATAAAAATATCCGTGTAAAAAATCTACACTATTCACTGAGATGCAAATCCTTGCGCAGTGTGTACGCAGACACGTGCATCATGTAGGACTCATTTTTGAGGAAATTCTCGATAGTTTGGTTCCTTACATCCTCCCAAGCGTAGAGGTCTCTATAGATTGGGCGCACATACTTCATGCGGCCCTGGGAGTTGACGAATTCGAACACGTCATCTAATTTGGCATCATCCCTGCTTCTGATGCATATTCTCAGCCATCTGTAAACTATTTCACTGTTCTTGCTCTCACTGAGCTTGTACGCTACTCCGAGACTTCTGACTTTGTCCAACGGCAGCGGCTCTCTGTCCACGAGGTCTTGCAGCAGGTTGATGAGCTGGTGGGGTGTGAACGCCTTCACGTCCTCATAAGTGAACACGTGATCGTCTTCCGCGATCTTTGCTAGCAACGCGGTGACGTTCTTGGTCATAGTTGTGTCATAGCTATAATAAAAAAAACATATTTTGTCAACAAAACTTTAAGTGTAAAACAGTTGAACCTAAAACCAATCGACGTGTGACGTCGATGTATTTAGTATATTCTCATTTTTAAGACTAAGTGCAACAACATTCAAAACATTGTCACATTCGTTCCAAAGCATGTATGAGTGAATTCCACATTACTTTTACATAAAACATTATTTGTAGATTCTATTTACTACACCGGTTTCATTTGAAAGAATCTACGTGTGTGTGTAAATGCAGTACAAGTTGAACATACTGGATCAAGTTTGGCATAAACCCAGACTCGATGTCCCGAGTTGCAACACGAGCAAATTTTAAACTAAAATTCGTTATACAAATTATGATCTTCTGAACTCACTTGGGGATAATCGGGGGCATCCCGCTTCTGTGCAACCAAGTGTTCCAGTCCACGGACTTTAGTTTATCGGTGTCCTTGAAGTAATTCAATATGTATGTCTTGAACTGATCCGTGTCCAAGGATTTCCTTTGGAATTCATTCAAGTACGAGCGAAGGAAGTCGTCGAAAACCTCTGAAAATAAAACAGATGACATAAAACACAAATAAACCATCGTGGTTAAAGCAAAACCTAAGCTAAACGCAATAGACCCGCGGTACTACGGCAAAGCTTTTGCAAGATTGTCCTATTTGTTTTACTAGAGTACTGCTACGGCCGTAGTTCGGAACTATTTGAACTATATGAGTATGAGTAATTCGAAACTGTATGAGTACTCTGTAATCCGACAAATTACATATCAAAGTGGTAAGCTTATATATTTACTCCAAAACTACACACACCATATTCACATTGAAACTAGAGACATAAATTCATCAAATTTAGTCGCGGCGAACTAGTTACAGCTGGTTCAAAACCGTTCAAGCGTTTACCAAGATTTGCTTAATGATTGTACGTAAGGCTTGCCGGATTGCAAAGGATGCTGATTTACCGAGGGTCCACTGCAATAATAGTATAATTGTAGATAGCGGCTCTTTCTACTCGTCTACCATTCCCTATGCAAGCGAGGACTGCCATTCCGAACCAATATCATTTTGCCTCAGTCTACATTCTAAGTCCAACCTAAATCTAATATAATGGGCATGCTCTTTTGAGGTATGCAATAATTTACCAAAAAAACGATTAAGCTAATGAAATTTTGACGGCACCCACATAAACTATCTTATGTCCAAAAAGTAGAGTGCACAGGAGAGTAGTCCAAACGTACTCACTCACCATTACCTTGATTTCGTAAATTATCAAATGAAATAACGAAATCAAAAACAGTGCAGTACCTTTGGACTGCTCTTCTGTAAACTCTTCTTATGCACAGAAGAACAGTCTAAAGGTACTCACTAACCATTCCATTGATTTCATAGTTTACCAATTGGTGAATAACGAAATCAGAGACAGTGCATGACCGTACCTTTGGACTGCTCTTCTGTAAACTCTTCTCGGGCACACACTACAGTTCACGCGAGACTCGTTCTACAGACATTGGCAAAAACCTCACCGGGCCCTCCGACCATATCCTCGAGATATCGCAAGAACATCGATCCCTTCTCGTAAGCGACCGACGAGAACGCGTCGTCGGGGTTAATGCCACGCAGGCGGATCACGAGCCTCGTGAACGGATTGCCCACACCCAACTCCTCGACGACCTAGAAACGTACACATGATCAGCTTACCCGGGCCGCCGGCAAGGTCTTCCAGGTGGCGGAGGAACAGGGAGCCCTTCTCGTAGGGGACCCTCGAGAACGAGTCGTCCGGGTGGACGCCGTTCAGATCGGGCACCAGTTGGGTGAGGGGGTTTGTGGGACCGAGGTTACTATTTATCTGCAACGTGCAGTGCGTGGATGAATATACGGTGGCAACCAAGACAGAACAGAATACACAGTGGCGGATTCACCAGCGGGGTAAGTAGGGCGACAGATTTTAGGAGGTGGGTTAGCATAGTGTTATCGAAATTTACCTAACAAAAACAAATGGTATTATGTAAATTATCACATTTTTTTAAATTAGGTCAATTTTTTTCTTTAAAGCTTATACATAGTGCCTTATTATTAGTATCGTAATAATAACGATCTTCAAAAATACTTATATGAACGTCAACTAGTCTCAAATTGCAGAGATCAATAGGATTTGAATAGCCTACTGGAGGTAAATAAGTCAATCCGCCACTGATGAAGATGTTATTGTATAATATTGTATAAATTGAGAATCATCGTCGCAGTCACCGAGTAGTCGAGTAGCACGCAGCGCACAGCGAAAACAAAAGCAAGATATAGTTATATTTATATAGTTTTTTAGTTTATAGCGTTTCTTTCTTAATATTGTGTGTTAATGTGTTCAGAATGTATGCGTGTATTTTTTGTTGTGTGTCAGCCACACTCGTTTACATTATAGACGGGTTACGCCTAAGTAGTCCGTGCATAGACAAATTCGTTTCAAAGTTGTAGTTTCAAGTCTTTGTTTCTTAATATTGAGTATTTCAGATTTAAGCTAAGATTTACTATGTATATTGTTTTGTTGTTAGAAAGCTACACTCGTTTTAATTACAAATTAAATGCCTTAGTCCAAAAAAAACGAATTTGTTTATGGTGACCGTTACCATAAACAAATTCGTTTTTTTTATATTCTGTAAATAATATAAATGTTGTATAAATAATAAATAATTAAAGTTTTTTTCAATATTTTCTAAACATTCTGTAAATGTCGTATCATAGATAATTAACTACTACACCCCGCATATAGATTTAATCGTTAGGGGAATTCTATGTCCACACTTACAAAGGAAAAATAACCTGTTTGAAGTGTTCAATTATATAATAAACAACCACAGTAATTCCCTTAATATAATTCCCTTAGCGTTCATTAATTAAAGCAACAACCAGTTATCGTAAGCAGAGAGCGATAATGGATTGTAATTAAGATATACGAGTATTCATTTATTGAATCACCACCTCTTGTGTACCCATTGGCGTTATTGGGTATTATTAAACAACGCAAATTTAATAGTATAGATTTCATATATTATATTGGATAGTATAAAGTATCAGGCGATACTTTGCAGAACTATTGACTATATAGCATTTTATGTAATCATAAAAAAAATCTCTTTTTGGTATCGTGTATTTTAGTTATTATTCGTCATTATTTGGTCGTTATTTGGTCGTTATTCTACATGTTTAAAAAGTTATCTTTTTACTGTACAACTTAATTATTAAAAGAAATAAAACCCATTGTATAATCTTATACTATAAGAGGTGATACAATAAATAAATAAATGTGTTCAATCACCAACTGACCGTCTCACTCAACTCCTGCAAGCCGAGCAGGCTGTGGAAGTCCCGGCTGCGCTTCGCTTCAGCCGCGTCGTCGATGAGGGACGCCGCCACCTTCCGCTCCAAGAACACGGTGAAGCCCTCGTTCAGCCAGAAGTGCTCGAAGTTCCTGTTGGTCACCAGGTTGCCGGTCCAGCTGTGCATGATCTCGTGCACTATGACATCCGCTTGGCTCCTGTCGCCAGCCTGTATGTGTGAGAAATAATTAGAAGAATGAGAGAAATTAAGCATTATTTTAAAAACTTTTAATGACTTCAAAAACCTAAATCTAATTATGAAGGACTTATTCGGACCAGTGAAAGAGATGCATAATTGAATCATTTAAATTAAATTGAATAATTTAAGGTCGAGAGATCGTCGGTTCGGTCCACGTTGCACTAACCCACATTGAGCCCATTCCTAACATATGCCTTTGAGCTTATCTGGGAACGTTTACAAAATCACAAGTATGTATCTGACACACTTGTTAAAAAATACTCACCAACAAAGTGGGAGTGACGAAGGTGAGGCAGGGGTTCTCCATCCCCCCGTAGGGGAAGGAGGGCGGCAGCACGAGCAGGTCGTACTGCGTCCACTGGTACGGGCCACACAACTTCTCGGCCGCCTGCAAGTACTTCTCAGTCTCCGCGAACTCCCAGGCGCTCTTCTCGATCTCCGCCTTCTCCGACCACACGTGAGACCTACGATGGACATAATTGATACACATTTGAATAAGAACGATTAGTACAAAAGTAAATTAACAGGCTGTATATATGGTAGTTCCAATATAAGCGTTCCAGTTGGAATCAAGTTGCTTATGAGTATGAGGCATAGAACTTCGGCCCTTTCTTGGCTTGATTACAGGAGCGATGTGATTGATGGGGGTGGAGAGGACTACACATCAGGTGGCTTTCAGCTCCTTTCTATCTTAATAGTATAAAATGAATACCATATGTAATTTTTTTTCTACATCCGTGCACAGCACTCAGTACCTGGGACCCAGCTCCCTAGACTCCAACACTCCGACCGCAATGGCGAGCAGATACGCCGGTATGGGCACCGGCTGTCTGAACACGGTCCTTGTCGCCCTGTTCTCCCCTCGTATGGCGCTCATCAGCACCGTGAACTCCTCGGGTGCTGTTACCTCGGCTTCATACGTGAACTTCACCGCTGGGGAGTCTTGGCAGGGGAGGATCGAGCGCGCGTGGATTGGCTGAGGGTGTAATAATTGAATGGAAAATCATTTCTCGGTTCGACTCCGTAGACACCACCTCCACGCCTACTTCCGCCTTATAACTAGTAGTGTTCTTGCCGCTGTGTTCTGGTTTTGAAGGGTGAGTTAAGAGAAAGACACCTAACTTAGTACTCAGGTTAACAACGCATTGATGTTACGTTGACTTAAAAGAGAACGATGATCCTCTCTTCTGCTAAATACAGACATCGATAGGCGACAATCACCACTTGCCTTATTTAATGACTTTGAGAAGAAGAATTTTCGATTTTCCACTCTGAACGGCAAGTGATAGGTAAATGTAAACTAATATTGGTAGATAATTTATTCATTTCATAATTAAATTGTAAATTAAAAACAATATTCTTGGAAGAAATTGAAAAGAATATATATAGGTATATTATAAGGACAGGGTAGACTGGCAGAAAATGCCTCATGGCATTAAGAAGAATAAAAAAAAAATTGAAATTATATACTTTTTTTTATCAGAGCAAAGAGTTACCTGACATTGACTGAACATGTATGGATGCTTTTTCCCTGATGTTTGGTTTGGTTCCAGCCATTGTAATGCAGTAGCTGTTGGGGACGTACTGTAATTAATTTTTATTTTTAACCTGCAAACGACAAAAAAAATGTAAAATATAAAAAAAAAAACAAATACCAGCTCTGGTAATAAATTATTTTACACATATTCCCTAGTCATTTCTAGTATCATAGGCAAAATCAATTTTGAATGATGATATAATCATAATGTGATTATATTTGCACCAGTCTAAAGTTTAGAAATGACACTTAATATTACTAAATTCATAATTCGGGAAAAACTCCAAATCCTCCTTTAAGCTCCCCTTCACTACATTAAAACTCCACTGAATCCAGATTATAAAAAGGTATAATACAAAGTCTACAATAACAGATAAAAAATAAAATTGATAAAATCTTGGTACTTCTACTACAAGTACTTGGTACTTGGTAAAATTGATAAATTCATTCATCTTACAGAAAAAGTTGCTAACCCTTCCTCAGAAGTCGATATTTGTTTCACACAGATACAATAACTGAATATCTTGTCTATGTCATAATCACTTATACTCTCATCTGTAAAACGTATCTGTTTAAATGTTCCACACACTGTTGATACAGATTCTATGTTATTAGAATGTAGGTTATTAGAAACATTAGAATTGATTGTTGCGTCCTTTACTACTCTCTCTTCATTTCTCATTCCTGTTCTTTGATCAAGAGGATGGGCTTTAAAACATTTAATTATATAGTAATTCTAACATAATTGAGGAATTTAACTTGGAAGCCCTATGAAATTTGCAAAGGTCGTATATAAACGGGGCAGTTGAGCATAGTTTTTGCATTGTTCAGGCAATCTAAACACTTTTAACTTTAGCTTCAATTCTGCGTTGGTCACAAAATAATATTGATGGAATACAATTATCGTCAAGCACTAACACCAACTATTTTCAATATTAAACTACATTATTTTTCCCTTTTTATAGTAGTTTGTATTTAAATCCCTAGCTCGCATTTGCAACACTGAAGTTTGGAGGAAGACTATAATTTAGGTTCCATATTTTTTCATGCAGTATCTAATTATTTAACATTGTACCAAAAAAGTATGAAGTCTTAGATGAGAATAAATTGTAATGAAATATTATTTATTATAGTTACAATAATTAGTACTAATTAATTACTCACTGCTGTCCAGCCGTGACGGAGTTTGCTAACGTTATCAATAATTTTGATCCAAAATTCGGAATGGGGTCTTCTACTTTATATTTTAATGGTGTGCCGTCCTCTAATTGTATTGATTCAATTGTCAAATTACTAACGTCTAGTACCTGAAATAAACACATTATGTATTCAATTTTTTAATTAGAAATTTAGTTACACGCTTGCGTAATTTTTGATCCCGATAAAGTGGTGCCATGCAAATCCTATCTTAAATAACACGACATTGTGTATGTACTATGTATAAAAAGGACACTATTTATCCATAAAAATATTTCAGAGGGATAACAAATTTGAATGCAAGCGAAAACGCGTGTAAAACCTTATACTCAAATACTTTGAATGATCCTTCTGAGGTTTCCATCTTAGCGTTTAGAAACGTATCTAGCGGCATATCTACGTATCGAATCTATACTTTCATATATACAAGCGAAATACCAGTGAACGATTGACTGACTCAAGATATCTTTAAACCTATACGAGTGTACCTCGTACCCGATTGAGATTTAGCATAGTTACAACATTTTTGTCGGTTTTCATACCAAATTCCATCTTTTTTTCTTTGTTTAAGCGGGAAAAGTAATTTACAGATAGTTACTTTCACATTTGTACCATTCGTATGGATATCCCAAATTGTCCCATGCCTTATCTGCCACCAAAAGTAGTGCTTATACGATAAATAACCTCACTCACGTATCTACGTATCAGTATCAAGTGGGATAATGTGTACATGTTATGTGTATATGTATATCAAAATGATTGACATTATCAACATTGGAAAGTGTGAAGATCGCGCTCTTTTTTCACAAGATATAAAACGTGTAAATAACATGGAAAAGAGAAGTAATATAAAAAAAGAAGCAAAGAAAATAGAAGGGACAATTGTGCCACATGCCCAAGACGCAAAATATGCCCAAATTCTCACATGCGATCGCATCATCAGTCGATGGCGGGTGAAATCGCAGCGAACACATCAAACCAAATAACATTTAAAATAATCAAAAATGTGTCTTTTCGCACAATTATTAAGTACCTAATAACATTGTTTAGATATTTGTTAGGTCCTTTTGCGCCAGACAAGGTATTTTTAAGGGGCCGGCATAGACCGGACATCGGGACATATTTTTATGTCATAGGCATACCTCTTATAAGATAATGTTTTGAATTCTATTTAATACTGGGAATCGTAGAAGTATTAGTATCTTTAAGGTCAGATTAGACAATACCGTAGACACAGTGTCTGTATGAACGCGAGTATCTCTAATTGCGAAATTTATTGCGACACGATAATTAGTGTCTCATGAGCGGCCGTGTTAATGTCGTAGAACTGTGAACAGTACAGAAATTAATGTCCGACATAAAGTCGAAATTTCTGTCATAGTCTATAGCTTACAACATTGAACGTAATCGCACCCGTACCCTGTCATTTGCCGATACAGAACTGAACTGTGAATATGAACCTACATGATGCGATCTAATCGATATTGCACGCGGGCGTTCGAATAAAACATGTGTTATTGTCATTCCTAACTAATCAACTATTCATATTTCTATGGTACGTACATACTAGCTTTCGTTAGCCAGCGCCCACAGATTCGCTTGCGTCAGCTCCGCGTTGTCTTGTTGGTATATACTAACGTCTCATGCCATTTATATAAATACAACGGGTTTACAGAATAATCAGCGCTAATAGTTTAAGATAAAGATTAGACAAACAAGTACATGATTGTTAGTGAATTTTTGGCCTTCAGATAGGCCTTAGAAGATTTTTCCTAATAGATTTACTTATAGTAAATCTATTACATATAGAAAAATCTTCTGAGATCATTACTAATAGATGCAATCACATACACATTTTAGCTCTTTCCGTATTAGGTACCCATAAGAAATAATGGGGCTAAGGCATACTATACTGCTAAGATAAACGCAAAGATTTTCAAAAGGTAAAGAGATAGCTGTACCTACCACTTCATTAACATCCTCAAGTACTTTAAAATTAAGAAGTGCTTTGCCATGTAATACTTTTTTCTCAAAATCCACATTTAATTCCAAGTTCACGTGATCGATGATAGCTAATTCTGAAAAAAAAACAAATTAATACTTCTTCTATTTACACACAGATTATTTAAAATAAGTCAGGTTATGTTGGACTTAACTTATGTGGCCTTGCTATAAAACACGATATGTTGTGGGTTAAGAGGATAACATACTAATACCTAGAATGAACCATAAATTTAATGTCTTTATTACAATTGCATTTAGCGATGGCTAGTGCCTAGCACTTAGCGCCGCATAATTTTATATGCACTTCCATACTTTAAAGACTAGGAAAGCAGACCCTTCAGTAAATTTTCAAATATAAACACAGAAAACCGTCATTAAAATTGACAAATTCAATGTATGTCATTTGTAAATATCTGAAGAACAATTGAGAATTTTGATCGTTTACTAACGGTATGTGTGCCAATCGGTATTAGTGTTTAATTATTATTATAGATATGCCCCAAACTTTACCATTATCCTAGCATTATTATGAAAGCTTCCGTCGCATTTTACTTTAATCGTAGAAAAAGATACTAGTCATCATCTTTTCATTCAAAATCAGCAGGAAAACCAATATAGACTTGGTTGGTTAGTTGAAGTATTTTTTTGGAATATATCGGCAATTACAATAACTTAAACAAAAATGTATTTCTGTACAAGTTTTACGTGTAATAAATATAAAAAACATACTAAAACTTACCAGGACGCGAATACGAAGATGGATCCATTGGACTCAAGGCACCCATTGCTCTAGTTTGACTAAAACACAACATAAATAAAATAAAAACGGAACAATATTTTACAAGTTTTATAACACCCATTGTCGAACAATATAAATATTTCCGAACCGAACGTAACAAAAGACGATTGTGCAATGGCTATTCTGTATCAATTGCGACAGTTTATAAGAAAAATCTCGATCAAATTCTACATTGTATATCTAACCTATCAAAGGCACTGCCAATATAATGTTCGGACGAAACTTTCAACGCTCCGTTCTTAAAGTTAAATAATCTATGACCTACTTAGTACCTACTTGTTATTTACGTGTAGACTACATTCCTATGAAGATGATATATGTATTTAAGTTCAATATAGCTTTTACCTTAATGCTTTGAACAACTAACGTACTTTATTTTTATGCCGATTTGACTAGAAAACGCTCTACGAAAGATATGTATTCAAATCCGACACGACTTCTCGTGCAGTGGCTTAGTTTCGTGTTTGGAAAAGAAAAAAAGATTACAAAATAAGGCGTAAGAAACACGAAAGAATGAAATGTTTTTTAAGATATTCCTAGAAGTGTACAGAATCGAATATCCCACAAGCGATTTTAATTGTAATTTTTGAATAACGTAATCGCGATATCGATTCTACATCTTGGTCGCTAGAACATCGTAGCAATAAATTAAGGAACAGGATAATAGTAATATAAATTTCTTAGAATCAATACTTGTTCCATTCACTGTTACTAAACAATGTTTAAGCTTCAACAAGAAGACCGTGTAGCAGAAGAAAAAATAGTTTGAATCAAATCAAATTAAAAAAAAGCAACATTACAGCTACGTAGTACCCATATTGACTATAGTTTAAAGCCAGCGGTGTAATTGTGAAATTGTGGAAAACCAGCCATTTTGTCTTGAAAAAAACCACTTATGCTAAGAATTTTCACATTAAATAGATTTAAATATTTACATACATATTCATCAAATCATTGTACTATAATTTCAGTGGATTTTATATATTATTTACAAACAAATAATAAAGTAAATATAATGCAATATTTTAGTTACTAGTTATGTATTTATAATACGTTTTGTTTATAATTTAAAAGATATACCTATATAAATAAAAATAAAATATGTGAGCCACATCATTGATCTTAGGTAATGTACCCAAGACGCTTATGCTTATCTCATAAATAGTTTGATGTAATTGTCTATATATAGCTCAGTGTTGTATAGTGCTGTGTCGACGATAAAAGATGGTAATAAAACAACACAGATACCAAGACCGAGAAGAGAAATTTAAACTTATTCAAATGTCTGTTTGGCTAGGAATCAAAGCATCCTTCGAATAGCAGTTTGGCACGATCACCTTGATGATTGCCCTATTCCAGTCAAGTTAAAACAGAATAGTGTTAATACTAATAGTATTAAGATAATAGTATGGTAATTTATACATTAAACAGACAAACACTGCATTTATGCTGTATCATTGTATCCTATCAATTCAGATAGTTTGAAGATGTGAAGCTATCTATATAACTTCATTGTACAATTATAATGTAAAAAATGTATTATATTAAAAATAGGTCGGAAATTAGTAGCAACTACGGTAGACACGCAGTGATCCGAAAAAGGCTTACAATATGAGTTCAGAATATCTAATTTATTGGACTATTGAGTATAGCTACTAGGGAATAGGACCCTGGGATTTGAATAAAGAAAAAATTGCTGGAATCCCAGGATATCAAATTCCCTACCTGCCACTG
>DWGW01001279.1:0-11689 GCA_018247775.1 Udranomia orcinus
ATTATGTTCAAGTTTTTTTTTCATAAAACGTGTGTCTATCCTATCAAAGAATCAATTATATAATTTTAAATTATTATCTGTTGTATTTGGAACGTTATTATTGTATTTATATTTATAATAAAAATTATAAAGAGATGTACCTTCTACATAGGAGTCATTTGAAATGCCTTTATAATATGATCCATGAAGATATAAAAAAACATTTCTTAATCACTTAATCTTAAAATCCGTAGACCAGCGTATTTAAAGTAGCGTGCTGAAAAGAAGCAGTTTCCTGGTCGTAAGTCATAAAGGATTGGTTGATCACAGCTGGCGGTGGCAGGTGATTGTCATGTCTCTTATCTAACATCAGGGCCTAATTCACATTTAGCAGCATCTCGTGATTGGTAAATTGCCGGATGAGTTCGGCGCACGCTCATCATATCCCACCTACGTGAACATAGTTCGGGACATTTTATAATGGTTTATTTGATTCGAAATAAACTCTCTAAGCAGCTAAGCGTAGGTACTTGTTTTACAAACATAGCTAGATTTAGCAGTTTCGCTGTTGTGACTTTGTTTCTTATACTTTCACCTCTCAACTTCTAAAACGATCATGAAACATTATAAATACGTTACCAGAAGTGCAGAAAAGGACATAAGCTACTTCTCCATAATAGAAAGTCTGAAGAATAGAAAAAATGTTTTTACATGGTACAACGTATCAACTTAATCTTCCGATGTATGGAAACAGAGTTTGGTAAATAAATGCGACCGAATCCGGAGGTAAAAACTACTAGACCATACAATTACATGCTACAAATAAAAGTAGTATTTTGTAGTGACTATTATTAAAATTAAACACTTTAATGGACATTCTGTGATTGAAGCGACAAGTATTACGTGATATAAAAGGACAAGAAGCAATTGAAACCTCCACATAAGGATCGAGGAGTAATTTTTTGTCTCATATTGAACGAAATTGGAATTAAATTAGGCGGAGTCCGCCTCCACGACGAATTGCGACAATTACGGAGAAACGACGCCGATTAGCACAATTTAGTGGCGACATTGCGTGCGCCCCCACAATTAGCGGAACCGCCAATTAAAACTTTGCTCTATAATAAAATACCTTTTTAAAAAAGGAATAGCTTCGGTCGTTTTACAAATTGAATCAAATCGGATTATTATCCTTGTAGGTACTACCCCACTGTTAGCTGTACCATGCAGATCTACCGCGGATTGGTAACTCATAATTACGTAGACTTTCCCAATATCTTTCATAATCAGATCAGCGATAATTATTCGTACAATCTATAAAGGATTTGAATGTTGGCGTAATTTTATCTTATAACAGTAGTTGTTTCACTGTTGGATTCTGGTTAAGGTTGTATTAAATTAGGAAATTTTGACGCATTTATATTCGATCTCAGAAAGAACTAATAAATACTCGCATATTTCGTGAATTCATATAAAAATCTGATAGTATCAAGGAGTTTTGACAAGTATTCTGAATGCCCCATTTCCTGCGTGGTAATTATGCCCCTGTCTCGTACATCACACCTAAATAAAGACGGATGTGACAAGGTTGGCGATACGTGTTCCCAGAGAGACGAGTGCCTGTTTTGTAGAGCGTGGAATTGTGTTATAACAAGTACGTAGCCTGAGTTTGTCTTTAAACAAAAAAAAATACACAATTTTAGTGATTCATATCTTTGTACATACAAAGCTTAAATACTACAAATAATACAATTTGGTTTGTTACTTAATCTAAGTTTGGCTTAAATTATAATAATACAACAAGAATTATTATAATCAACTGATTTTTGTGCACTTTGCTTTGCTGTGAATTACTATATGTGAATGTGTATACCTAAAATTTGATTTTTTATCCAAACTAGTTTTGAAATGTTCATGACGATATCAATCTAGCTAGTAATTATTTAATATTTATATCTCCTCGCGTACGAGTTACACTATAAGAAAAGAAATCCTAGAAAATTGTATGTAACTCTGAATGACTTCATATTTCAATCATGATTCAATCTAGTCTATTGGTACCTCTGGCAAACTGGACACAAGTCGTTACGCTAATGGCACTGTATCAGTATACTATTGGTCTACGTGTATGTCTTTTTATGATGCGCTGGGATGTGGCAGCGCATTAATGATAGCATGGAATAATAACGAGAGGAATCTAATATGTTTGTCTCTTTATTCATTTATTTATTCTTTGTAGATGTTTCGTTATCGAACTTTGACGTTTATCTATGGCACACCTATATCGAGTTCAAATGCTATAAGAAAGCAACAGTCACTTTTCTGCTGGGGTAGCGCTGCTCATATTAATATTAACCTCTTAAATTATACGTAAATACTTTACGCTTTTGCTGAAACATATATAGGTACTATGAGTATTTAGGTTTTGGTTTGTATATTTCTTTAGTAAATAAATTCTAGTAGAAAAGGTTCATGATCATTCACTATTGAATATAATACTTAAATCTTCTAACTCCCAAAATCTCTAATTCTAATGATTGACAGTTATTTCCTGGTATGAGTAGGTAGTTTGATTAAAACAATAGTTGATAAGCCTGTATTATTTTTGTCCTAAATACTTTAGTTTCGTAAGGAGGGGTTTCTGTGGAATGTTGTGGAGAAGTGATAAGATTATCTTAAGTTATCAGTTTGCACAAACACAACTTTGTGATTAGTACGCCCTTTGTCTCATGTGCAATGGACACACACATCTTATATCATCTTTTTTGTTAGTTTTTAAAGAATAATTAAACATATATTATTATGCATAGAGTATAAGCGGTACCAACGTTTTCAAAATATCCTGAGGAAATACTTGGCTTCTACACGTACTAAATTCCAATCCCATTTAATCGAAGTTTTGTATCTTTTATTTAGAGATTAAATATATTAGATATGAGAATTTATGCACTATGTAATTAAAACGTATCCAAAGGTTAAAGTATGCTTATCGGTTCTCGTCCAATTTGTGTGGTTACTTAATCTTTCCTTTTCGGTGAGAAAATGTGTATCGGCGACAACGCTTCCATAGTCTGCACTCGTTAGAGATTTAATAATAGGTTGATTGAGAATTCAATTATTATCGAAGAGAATTATTTTCGAAGCTAAATTATCATTGATACCTACTACTTTTGTCGACATTAAGAAACCTTTTAATGTGACTAGCAGTTTATGGTGTGTTGCCTTCGTGACCTGTCATGTGCTAATATGTTAACTATGAAAGTTTTGCAATCGTTTCGGTATGTATAAGAACCGAACACAAGTAGTATTTATGTAACAATATATAAACTATTAGCTTATTTTAAAATAAAATTAATTAATTTAATGTAGCCTTCCAGTAGTTGTTTCTCTTCGTTCGTATTTGACTTTCTCTGTGGTGGAAATCAAATACAATCCATGGATTGACTCTATGTGCGCCAAATCATGACAGAAATACAGGTTCTGGCGTTATTTGTTATATACTTTGTACACATTACTACTTTATACACTTTGTAAAATTCAAATAAAGCTTAAATTTTGCTTATTTTATGGATATGTAGACCTTAAGAATATGCTGGAGCATATCATTAAATCAAGTTTTCTAGTATCTTTCACCACCAAAATATGGCACAAAATTATAAAGTTGTTGACATTCTTTCGTCGAGTATTCTACGCGATTTGAAACTTGTAAATCGTGGCATGACCCATACACAGGTAGGTAAATTCTAAGCAGTGTTAGGTAATTCTGGTGATGATGTAAGTGGCACCAGTTGAAATCAACTAGTGACGGCATGCGAAGGTCAGCGTGCGAGCTAAATGCAAATGAAAATAGATAAATAAACAATATAAATAATTGCACAGGAAAAGTTTGAGTTTGGATACAAACTAAGTACATATAGAAATTCATACATATAGAGCACATTTTACGTAAGTATTTATCGTTATGATTTTGTGTCAGTAAATGATTATTGTTGTAAGATGATTTAGGTAATGTGATTTGAGTCTGTTGTTTTTACTAAACTGTACTAGTATGGATGGCTGGTTTTTTCTCTTTCAGTATAATATGCCCAGTCAGATACGAAAGAAGAAATTGAAAATAAAGTATATTGATGTTATGGTTTCTTTATAAAAATTCAACAAAAGCCACGTAATCTTCTTGCCTTGAATATTGCTTTATTGGCATTAACCATGTATTGATTCGTAATGTTTGCCTATTCAATTGTATATAGTTCTTTTGCATAGTCGTTAATCAAACCATATCACGGCATGGCCACAAAAACTTAATTACTGATCTACCTACAGCATATATCTTGCATGTCAACTTTAGAAAATTGCCTATAAGTGAGCACGTATGTATTGGATATATTTGATGCTTGCGAATTAAGATTTTTATCGCATAATGCTTCCATACTAATGGGAGTGTTAAACATGTGAAAGTGAAAGTGCATATCCTTGGTACTTAATCACGCAAATTAGATATCAGTAGTAAATAGAAGTTGTTGCTGATATTTCTTTTAATGATTTAAAGTGTTAAGTGTTCTGTGCTATCCTTTGTTTTGGTTTATGTTAACTTTGCTTTTTTGAAATATTCCATTTTAATACTTAAAAGCAGCAACACAACATATTCCCTTTACCTAAATCATCAAACCGGTTTAATCCTACTTTACTATACTATTTTTGAGAGTTACCAATTTTTTGACTGAAAAGGTAGGATAAAATAGGTATAATTATCTCATTATGTCTGCAAGACCGAATCTGTAAAATTCCGCAAAAGGACGCTAAATACGATGTCATGATTTATTTATTTGTTGGAAGCGAGCGATTTGGGGGCGTAATGAATCCATTTGCAACCCTTCTTACCCACGATTAAAGGGTGCGCGCAGGGGTTGATAACTTTGTGGTTGAGTTCCGTTGTTTATTTTTGCTGTAGGGTATAGAACGGGTCGGATTCCTAATTAAAAGGCGTAGAATAACAGCAGGACATAGCTCAAAATATAATATAATGGGACCTTTTTTACCTTTGAACTTTGAATTAAGGTTGAAAAGAAAGTAATATAAGTTGTATTTTTTAGAATTAAGGATACGTTATTGAAGCACACTTTAATTTAATAGAGTTAAAGTTGTTTAACCGGTTGTAAAAGCGCAAAAGTTAATACTTCTATTATGTATTGTCAAATTTCTGCCTATCTACATATTTGTAGTCGTTAGCAGAAAAAACAGATCATAGTATGGAAGAGAAAAATACGCGGAGTATCACGCCATCTGTACGACATCGAACAAATGTTACAAGGTAGATTTAGTTTACTTACGATGCAGGAAAAGTATCAGGGCAGACTATGGCGCCATCTGTGTTAAACTACGAACGTTGCTTACATTGACAGATGGCGCTTTTGGGCGTAAATAGTATAGACGTTGTTAGTGTAGACTTTCGTGTTTCAATTTCAAGCCGCTAGGTGGCGTGGTATGACTGAAATGAATTCTAAAAATGACTTTACATAACCACGCTCATAGATGACGCTACAACTATTAATTAATGATGTCTCCTTTACTTTTAGTCGCGAGTTTAATGACCTCTATAAATCTATTGTGCAAGAACTGGGAAGCCTACTTCATGATAACAGATTAAGCTAATGAGTTAATTTCAGACTACTGTAGTGTAAATATAAGAGTCATAACTCAATAGCGTAGCGTATGTGAAGTCGAATGAATAATTATTCACATTCACATTACTATTTAGTTAGTTAAAAGCATTGTTGTATTGGTGTGGTATTTTGAGTTTTGAGTTGCTTATTATTACATGGAAAATATTTTGTGCTTCTATTTTATTATGTTTTATCAATCAAAATCAATTATATTTTATCTTGTACATATATGTATTAAATATATAATATATATCATCTATAAATATAAAATAGTGCACCAATTCCACATGTGACTGATTTTTTTGAGCTCAATCTTAGATGCGTTGCTTTTTAAAATAATTTTACGGGTTGTTATTCCTATGTACTGTAGGAAACTGCAGGGCTTATCTATGCGTTATATTTAACCGCTCCGTTTCCTAAATATTCCCTAGTAGCTGTAATAGTTATTACAGCTGTAATAGTTATTACAGCTACTAGGTTATATTAAAGGATCTTTTACATATTCAACGTGATATTTTAGATTTCGACATTAGGAAAACGAAGACCTAGAGGTACTTTCTACTCCGAACAGCACTATCTCTAATTACATTAGCTTCTTTGTGTTTCGAATTCAGGACACATTGTAGAACGTAGAACAGTAAAAGTAACGTGAACCTCGCCAAAAGAAAAGTATCTGTTATTCTTTACACGTTTTCCTGTTTATGGTTCTTAATCTGTGGTCAGGTTTATTGTTCAATTGCTAATCTAATTTTTATTAGATTAGATCAAGGTTACATTGAATTTTTTTAGGATTTGGTTTTGGTAAGGTTCTCCAAGCTGCTCAACTGCAGAATAGGCTTCATACGTCTTCTGGAACAAAATCTCTCTCTAGTGTTTGAGATTTTTTCGCTATTATCTTTTTTAACTTCGATAATAAGCGATAATAAATTTCTCACAGGTGCATTGCATCTCAGACTTACTGTAATAGCTAGTGAATGCGCAAAGATAAAATTGTATTGTGTGATGAATAGTTTGATTTCACACACAGTTGAAAAATAAGAAGCCAAGAGAGATCTAAATCATTTGTAAGGCGATGACGTGATCTACATGAAGCGAAGTAAATAAATTATTGCAAATTTCAAGTTTTATTTTTAACACTTATCGATGCTAGGTGGTATTTGCCGTTCCACAATCTTAAATATCATGATCGATGTACTTAAAGATGTATCTATCTACGTAATATACTTATGTAGGTATAGCAGCAACTTTTAGTTTATAACAGCTGATTGAACCATCTAATCATAACAAAAAAATACGGTGGTAGTATAGCGAAAGGGCCGCTTGTGGAATTTATTGTACGAAAGTAGATTTCTATGTTGAAGTCGGTTTCGTAAAAACTGATAAAGACGATCGAAATGGTATCGCACATTTTTGCGAAGCGCCTGTAAAGCTGCACGCACGGTGCGCAGGTATCTAATGCTGGGCGGCACGCAACTCACCACGAAACAATGCCTTTTCCTGCTTCGGTTTCGGCAAGAACTCGTAATCTTCAAGGACTTTGTCAGTTTGTTATCAATATCATTGTAAACCACGCGAAACTGTCACTGTTGTGGGAGAAATATGATAATTCATAGACTTAACGCCTACCACGATATGTTCGTACCGTCACACAACTTGTACTATAGATACTTACTATTGCAATATGAATTAACTGTTAGAGAATATTAATAAAAAACACCATTATATTACATTCTGAAAATGTTATTTTTTTTATAATAGAAGAAGAATATCCCTTTAGTTAAGTTCTCTTTAGCATACTAATACGAAAAAAAATTCAAAGCTTCTAAACCAATTTAGAAAAGCAGCAATTTAATCGAGATTTGACAGTATCGCTCATAAGCATGAAACTTTGTAACAACCTTCGTTAGAACAGAAATCCTACTTGTAATGTGTGCTTGATAATTCATGAATAAGTTGTTATACCTGACACGATATAGCATGATTTTATGAACAATATCTCCATCTATCGCTTTTTAAACCTGAACACAAAACCGTGAACGTCGTTGTAATGTACCAGGTATTAGGTATTAGAGCGAACTTCAAAGGGCTCTACTTCATTAAAGAAAAAGTCGCGGGATAACCCGAAGTCGAATTTTGTTTTACGAAAAAGAAAAACCGAATTTGAGGTCAAGAACACATTGTCAGCGCAGCATATATCTTATCGATGTTTATCAAATTTATCAAATTATTGCCGTAACTGTCTCCGATAATATTTACTGCATTTGAATGGTTTGATTGTGTGAAGTAATTTTGCGTTTCTATGTTTAGTCATTGTCAACGGCTGTAATGTAATCTATTTCCTGTCGAAATACTCGTCTAAAACTACTTGCATGGAGCTATTAATACTTGTATTTACCCATAAAATTATTCAAAACAGACTATAATAAAGTATCGAGTCAGAGAAATTGTTATTAGGTCCGAGGTCATTAGGTAGTGAACTCCGCAAGTCTTGAATTGAATTCGAAAATATTTAATCTATTGTTTTTTGTTTCAGGTAACTCACAAAAATGGAAAACGTCTTTGGTATACTTATCTACAACGTGTTTTTTTGTGTACATTTATACCTAACATCGATTTTTTGTAATGTATATGCCCATGACGCGTTTGTAATACTGACGTCTTACCTCCCATGATAATTGCTCAAACACGTTGTGGAAATTAAGAATGTGACGCATTCTAATCATTAACCAACACAACCACAATATAATGTATCGTGCATATATTAGTGTATCGAATTTATTTAAAAATAGTTTTAATCCGTTTCATAATATGTTCGAGATTAAACGACCTGTCCAGAAACCAGAGCTATAACTTCATATTATTAAAAAAAATCTTTTGCTTACATTCACATTTTAGAAATGATAGTCATAGAGATTTTTTTAAACTTTTATACTCGTCGACTCCGTCCATTATTTCGGACTGGGTCTGAGAACATAGACAAAACTCTGTAGATACCTATACTACTATAGGTATTTCTTTTCTGCCTTAAAGCTTTGATTTTAGCTGTGGCCTTTTGTATTTGACACAACGCGTCATGGGCACTTTTCTAAGTGCCTTAATTGCTTTAACGCGATGTTAGCGATGTAGATGTTTATGCTTTATTGTTTTTTATGTATAAGGCATTGTTGACCTATTTTTACTCTAACAACTGTTTTTGTTTGCGCGTAACACTTGAAGTTAAATTTAAAATTTAAATTAGAAAGTAATTCCAAGACCTCTCTCCGGCTTTTTGATTAAATTTTTGAGAAATTATTCGATTATAAATACGAACAACTATTTTGTTAATGCCAATTCATATGACAAGGATTTATACAAATTGTAATCAAACTTTACAAATGTTATATCATTATCCTCCTCAATCTACCAACTTTTTTCATTACGGGATAATGAATATGTCATGTTCGCTACACTAAATTATTGGACGTAGATAGTGTTCATGCCAAATATGATCACGAATAGTGATTATTCCAAGGAAAATGGTTTTGTTATTATGATATGTTTATGTAATAAGTATCTAAGACTTAGCACATCTCAAAATATGGGCAAAAACTAAAGCAATTGACACTATAATGTTTATGTATAATACTTTGTTAGTTATAAGCAAGGTTAATGTTATCATTAAACGATCGATAAAAATGAAGAAATATTGTGTAAAACCATTCAAAGGCTTCTTCCGTGTACGCCTTTCTATTCAACGACGTTTATATCAGATATCAAGTTTTAATGGATACTATAACAGTGTTTTAAGAACAAGGATGGCTGTCGATTTATTTCCTAGGCTGTCTCAATACATCTCGGTTTCGGAGCTGGGAAATGTCCGCAAGTGTTGCGCGCGCACCTTTTTCAGGGCGCAGGACGCACCCTCTTACAGCCTTAAGAACATTTAGATGTGTGACGGAACAAGCATTTATATTTTAACTTATTCATTTCCATGGCAGTGATGTATTAACAAAATAATAATAAATATATTTTGATAAAACCCACAGTAATGTTTATTGTACCATTATATTCTATTTTAGTTATGTATTATTGACAAAAACAAATTGATTAAAATTTATTATTTTTTTTAAGAATACGAATGTTATTAAGCTTACGAATTCGATCAAATGACTGCCAGTGAATTTTCAAAATTCACAACAAAGTAATCGATATCCGTGAAGCCGTGTCGTGCACTTTTCGAGATCTGCACACACTTCAGTCGCCGATAGAGGCCGTAACGTATCACGGCACATCAGGCTTTGCCGGCGACCACAGCGCAGGGCATCCCCTTGTTTGTCGAAGGTTACTCACTAAATACTATTGAATCAATACCCGAACAGAGAGATAGTAGAAAGTGAATCGATATCCTTGCCGTTGATTAGGTAAGTCCTAGAATTATCAACACAAACAGCACAGTCAATGCTTCAGCGCACTTAGAATATTCTAGTACTTCTCGTTCGATATTTCACTCCCTGTCACTGGTGTTAAACCGTGTAATTACTAGATTGCTGGTAAATATTGATCGTGTACACTGTCACATGGCATATCATAATCATAAATATAGAATTATCACTGGGTTCTTATTGTGACGACGTCGGTAACAAGTAATAACAAGGTATCGTGTCTTTGACCGCAATTAATGTGGAAAACCCCTTTGATGTTAGCTGTTATAGCTTTCTTTGACATTTTTTTGCAAAAGAATGCTGATTGAAGTAAACTCTTCGCTGTCGTGTCGAGACTTGCAAGGCTTACTCAGTTCAGCTCACTTATCGACCGGCTTCGTGTAGCTGTGAAATGCGTAGTTCTGTTCATATTTTATTGTTGATAGATTATTTAAAGGTAAATCCTCGTTATTTTCGATATGTACGAAATAACATCGAGATTCAAATTAGTGGAAAATTTTAGACACAGCGGTACTATAATTTAATTCGTAATTTCTTGTGAAGCCAGCGTGCTATTTGCGTTGCTCCGGTATGAGTAATTGTCTAATAAAACGATAATTTACAACAACTCTAGGATGTTTTTCTGTTTTAAAACTCTTCTCTAACATATCAAGTAAAGCTATCTTTACATTATTGTTGTGACATGAAATTTTTCTTGATCTTGCGATAGACTTGGATGATGATGAATTGCAGCATCTTGTATAAAATTAAATGCATAATTTGCAATTATTATTGATCGCATAATGTATCCTTATTTTAATGAATATATATCTCATTTGTTGTACATATTAATAATAGTAATTCCATATTGACTCCATGATTTAAAGTTGAAGTCAAAGCGAGTCTAACATAATATAAATGTTGATTATAATTTTGAGGATAGTCATTCGGTATTTCCACAATATATCTACGTAAAACATACGACAGCGCTACAGCAAAACGACGAGAGCCCGAGAAATGAACAATCGAATGTTGTTTTTTTGGCAAATGGCAACCTAGCGATCCAGCCACATCTATATCAAGATTATTTTCCTTTTCCATTTTATGAATACATAAGCATTACGTAGGTCTAAAAGTCGCAAGACAATAAGGACATTAATAAGACATAGTTAATGTTTTAGAATCATTAGTTACTGTACGTTAAGAACGAATTGAATTATTAAAATATTATTCGAATTGAATTATTAAATTATTATTAAAATGTTATTCAAATTTAATACAAAATAAGAAATATTCGGTAATACAACAATGAAGAGTAGTAATAAAATCGTTAACGAACTCTAACTTTAGTAGAGGGATCTTAAATCATTATCTTTATGAAGAGCACTAGACTGAAAGTTGCTCGAGTGTTCGTATAACACTCAACGTGGATCAACCTGATGGATTTTAGCATTCGGAGTGAATACACTAGATCAATGATATACCTACATAGTGAAACAAAATTTTATAAATATAAGATTTTAAATGGGTCTCTGTTCAAAATTGTTCTACTTCGCAATAATATTTTGTTATATTTAGTATCAAATCAATATCAGTTTTGAGGTAATCTAGATATATGGATCTATACTATAATATATAAATACATTATTT
>DWGW01001280.1:0-11687 GCA_018247775.1 Udranomia orcinus
GAACCCCTATATATCTTTGCCATAAAAGAAACTTCATCATTTGTGTATGATAAATAAGCACTCGTTCTAACTCACAAATTTACTCACATATAGGATAAGGATATAATGTGTACATTATTTGAAAATGTTGGAACACAAAATGTCTACTTATTTATTATTATTCATAGACCTAAGAATAAAATTTTAATGATATATATATAAATATAAGGTTTAAGAATAGACTTATAATTAATTATAATTAATATTTAATATAAAATTGTCTGAAATAGACCAATGAGAATCTACAATAAGCATTATACTACAATGAATCAATAATAACATTAAGAAAATAAATAATAAGTTACTAACCAGTAGTTCTTCATTATGTGCAGTCAGAACTGTCACTTCAGCTCGAAGTCTCCCCTCGGCATCAGCGCGCCTCGCTACCTCTTCCTCAAGTAGTGTTCGCGCTGTAGCAGCTCGCTCACGCTCTATTGCATTTTCAGATGCAGCAGCTCGTGATGCATCAGCATGTCGCGTCTCTAGTTGTCGCAAGCTTGCCTTTAATTCGGCCTCAATTCGAGCATGGTTTTCATCAACATCGTGTGCCAAAAGGCGCGCTCGTCGATTAGCTTCAGTAAGATCTGCACGAAGCTTGTCCCGTTCAGCAATAGCAATGTCAAGCCTTCTGCGAGAATGATCTAATCTCAGACGGGCAACAGTATGGGCAGCTAGCAACAGAAGTGCTCGAGCATCAGACTGTTCATCTGAGGATGTAGTGAGTGCCTGAAGCTCATCTTCGAGAGCGCGTTCGAGAGCAGACGGACGAAGTGCTGCAGCTGAGAAACCTAATTCAAGTAACAGTCGGCGAGGCCGTTGAACTCCCACACGCTCCCATGCATCAACAACAACATCACTCGGAATCACTTCTGCTATATCGTCGAGACTACCCTCGGACGACGCAGCGCCATCCAATGAAGCGGCAATGGAGGATGACAGTGAAGAATTAAGACGGTCGAAGAATTCTCCAACTGTTATTTCATCTACCGAAGAGTCGTCAAAGATACGTTCAACGATTCGACGGTCTATGCCATGCATACGAAGGCTTCGACACAGAGCGAAGGCCCGATCACGGTCAACACGACGATCGTGGTCCAGCTCAGTCGCATCCTCGTCATCGGAGAAACAGCTACCTTCCCGATTCTCCATTGCAGATGCGCTTCGTTTACACCTCATGCGTTGCCTTGCTCGTTCACTGTCGAGACGAGAGTCGGACGCTACACGATGCCTTGGAGACTCGTCAGAAGTCGAATGCTGGGGACGTGACCGTCGTCCGTACTTCTTTGAACCAAAGACGAATTTAGGCGCTACCTCCCTACCGGAGGAGTCGTCGTCGCTGTGGGGCGGCGCGGCCGCTGCTGACGACGTCGGAGGCGCAGGGGCCGGAGCCGGGGGTGCAGGCGGTTCGCCACCGAGCACAGAGAGAAGTCCGTTACGGAACTGCGTGAAGGTGACGCGGTCGGCGCGCCGCTCGAACAGCGTGTCAACGAGCGCCGCGCCGCGGTCGTCGAGCTGCAAAGCGTCACAAAGTTCTAGTACTGCGGATCTATCTAGAGCTTCCTCGTTACCTATGTCGAAGGTTTTGAAGACGCGATACAGCTGTTTTTCGTAATGGTTCATGGACGCACCATCCATATCTATCTCCCGAAATTTATAAAAGGTAAACATTGAACTTTAAGGTTCAGCTCGATATTTACTCATGTTCACATGTTGTAAATGACTTAAAAAATTGATTGACTTCAATTCGATATATCAAATTCCATTTATATTAAATTAAATTGTCACATCTATATAGTAATAGTAGTCGTACTTTCTGACAAATGTCATAATAAATGTCATCTAGTAATTTACAAATTAGTCAAGTCAATTGTCAATGTCAAATATAGTAGGAAATTAAAAAAGAAGAGTTTATTCTTGTTAAATAATTAAAAAGTCTTTTATTTACATTCCCTGAATATACAAAGTTTAAAACCCAGAGTAAGTAAATTTAATTCCTTTAATATATTTACTCACACTAGCAATCCCGTAGATCCAAGTAAGAACAAAAATAATTATACGTTATATGTAAATGTTTACATAATTTAAGTAAAACTGCTAAGTAGTTCAGTATTGAGTGAAATCTGATCAAGGTCTGAATTAATAACGTACAGCTAACTTTGCAAACATAGAAACATTTACAAAACATATACGTTTCAATCTATGTTTCAATATGAGATGTTTTTATTGTAAAATAATTTAAGATTTTGTAATCACAGTTTTTTAAATATTTAAAGATAATAATTACATATTCGATTCGACAAATTCAATTCGAGTGTACAAATATCTTTATGACATATACGATAGATTAATCTAACAATAATTGTAAAAAACAAAGAATGAAATGAAAACAATATTGAATTGGAACGCACACGAAATAAATTATAGAAATAAATGTGCTCTGTGGAATAAAGTTGAACTGTTATTGTTCTGTGTTTATAGCTCTCAAAAATAAATAGCATTGTATTGTGTGTGTTTTTACCTTTGTACAATACAAGATTATAATGAAGTAACCTTTACGCTTAACGTAAAGCAAATTAATGTGAATGTAAAGCTTTAATTTAAAATGTTACTAATTGTGAGTTTAGCAGTTAACAAAAATAAATTTTAAAGGTGTAAAAATCTGGTGGGTTTTATATGAACAAGATTTCTTAATTTAAGTGCCTAGACGTGAATTAATATCATGAAGTTAAAGCTATTTAAAAATGACAAATTCTCCAGGCTTTCCCAGACTGAAAACTTGAAAAACAATGGCAAATCTAGAGAATCCAAGAAAAGTGCATTAAATATTGTGCGGGTGGCATTGGTATGTTGTTTGTGTTTGTTAATAATATGCTGCCTCTTCGTACTGGCGATTTACATAGCCCCGGCCAATGCCCGCCGGCGAGAGGCGAGTATGAGTTCGCCCCGAGTGGTGTCTTGCTACTACAACACCCCGAGCCAGGGAGCACAACATCAATTGTTGCCCACCAGTATTCACCCAAATCTTTGCACTCATATAAATGTGGCGTTTGCTCAAATTAAAGATAAGAAGATATACCTTGAAGACCATCAGTATAAAACTTTAGTAGAAGTTGTATCTTTAAAGAAATTAAACCCAAAATTAAAGATTTTACTCTCTGTAGGAGGAACCAGTAACGATAGTGGGTTTCCTGAGATGGTCGCCGACCATGCATCCAGAAAAGTGTTTATCAAATCAATTAAATCAATCTTGAGAAATTATTCATTGGATGGAATAGATTTGGACTGGGAGTTTCCGGCTGTCCATAACTATGAATACGTATCGAAAAACCGTGAGAGGCAACACTTTTCACAGCTACTCAGGGAAATCAGAATGGAGTACATCAGAGAAAAAAGAGATTATTTATTAACCGTTGCTGTGGCAGCACCTCAGATTATTGTCGATGCTGCTTATGATGTGGACCAAATCAACATGTATGTGGACTATGCTAATATCATGACATATGATTTCCACTCTTTTACTGAGTATACTCCTTTCACAGGACTAAACTCTCCGTTGTATCGTAGATCAGAAGAAGAATTGTATATGGCCACTCTTAACATCAACTATACTGTATATATGTATATCAATAAAGGACTCGATAGAAACAAAATTGTCGTAGGTGTGCCAACATATGGACATTCCTTTAAATTGGTTAATGCCAATAATGCCAATGTGGGAACTCCAGCATTGGGATTTGGTAAACTTGGACGGTTAGGATTCGTAAACTATCCTGATATATGTTACTTTATTAAGACATACAACATTGGTGTTAGTATTAATTTTGACATAGATGCAAAAGTCCCATACTTACATAGAGATCATGAGTGGGCTTCATTTGACAATCCTCAAAGTGTCATGAATAAAGCTAAATATATCATGGAAAACAGCTTGAGGGGTGCCATGATATACTCATTGAATGCAGATGACTATGAAGGTCTATGCGATACTATGTCTGGTAGCACAAAATTTCCCTTGGCCGTATCAATAAAGAACACATTGAATGGAAACCACTCTGAGATCAATGTACAACTATAAATTATAAAATATACCACCACCAAAGCTACAGTTTCACAAGTGCAACATTGATTAGCATTTGAAGGCATTTAATTACCTTTTTCTTTCTGGTCACATAGGTGATTTTATACATGGTGCAAGATTTCATGATTGGCGGTCTTGTTGTGGCAGCGCGGTGCGGAGGCGGCAGTGGCCGCGGCGCCCAGTGCGCCCACGCGGGCCCACGGGCGGTCGGAGCGCGGGCGGCGGGACACTGGCGCGCAGCTACTGCCGCGGACCGCTGCTCACCCGCGTAGAACCGCACGCGCCGCGTTCATTACTTCGCCTTATTAACTTTATACAGTTTGAAAAAATGCACAATTTCGCTCTACTGCTTGCCGTAGCGTTTCCAACCGACCGAGTGCGTCGTCCGCTAATGTCGGCCGCGACTCGGACGCAATTCTAATTAGCTAAACTGATTATAAACATTAATTAGAGACAGTTATTCCTCGAGGAGAGAGTGCCGACAGAGACCGCCCGAGAAGGCTAATACACAATATAAATATATATTACATAATTCATGTCATATCTATATGCGGATTGTAAATAATTAAATAAAATGGAAGTATTCTTAATCATTGTCGCTTAAACTGCGCGCACCCCTTATACTTACTACTTGATTGAGTATTTATAAATTATTGCTATCACCCACCTTGCTAGAGGAAAATAGTCTTTTGTCAATAACACACGGATGTTTAGTTTTAACAAAGGATGTATTTATAAAATTAGGTGATATACATAAGGCTGTGAACTTAGGCATTGACTTATTGATAAAAACATAAATATTAACTCCGTATCGGCGGTTAAAAACTGTCCAGATTGTGTAGATAATTTTAAGATAATGGTATTGTTGTAAATTGATTTAGACCACAGTCGTTCTTTAAATCCGTATTTTGGCTATATATTACCTGCGAAATAAATAGTCGCAACGGATTTTGTTTCACTGCTAACCATGAGACTCTGAATGCCTAGAGTATAGTCCGCTATGCTGCTTCAATGCCTGCTGGCGTAAGTAACGGTTAGTGACCAGTTTGCTGGTTAGTGGGTCTGCGTTAGGGCTTTGAAAAACTAGTTGGCTACTAACCAGTGCTAACATGCATTGGAGCAGCGTGTATGCGAGTAAACTCCAAATCCTGATAATGGTTCCCAGCGAAGTGAATATATCGTTTAATATATTAAATCTGATAAATGTGTAGTTCAGAGCGTCTGCTCTAAGAGATAACAAATATTATTATATGAAAGTAAAATCTATATTGTTAAAATAAACTATTTATTTTGGTATTCCATACGAACTGCCGTTCCGAGTACCTGTTTCATGGCTTAAATTCTTTGTCTTATTTATGGGCTAATCAAGCCAAAAGTAAAAGAGCAATATGCGTCTATCGCAAAAGATTTAGAATTTAATTTAGTGTCCCAAACGGAACTTTATTTATGATTCCCTTAAAGATTATGCAAAGACACCTAATCTACATATAAAATAGGAAGTGGGCAGTTGGCATTGAATTCCATATATTGAGTGCAAAAGAATAGTGGGCGAGAACATTAAGGCGATTGACACTATCAAATAATTTGTAATCACTTTGTATTAGTAGCTTTAAAAGCTACTTTATTACATAACGCAATTGTGTGTACATTATATCAATAAAGTTATTTTTGATTCTCATCTTTCGTTTTGATCAAGTATCCATGTTAATAATAGTAATGATACGAGATGCTACTAACCGCTTAACCATACTTATGGTCCTTATACACAGGTATCTAACCTAAGACCAGCATCCACTACATACTGTAGTTTTAACAAGTGATTGTTAACAAAGTACTTTAAAGTATACCAGATGTGTTTGTGGTTGAAAATAATCGTTATTATTTATCCATTTATTTCAAACAAAACTCCTCCAAAAATGCGCGCTTCTATTGAAGAGTCGATGTCCAACTATTTACAGAGCTTCAACTTTATTCGTATACCGCGGTCTGCGCATCGACTTGTATGACCTTCAGAATCACTATATCTGTCAATTTTAGTACAATTTACGCAACTAAAGTCGGCACATTAAATACTTCTAACAGAATGTCAGTGAGGACCTTTATTATTTACGAGGAATAGTACTGCATTATGAGAGAATTTTTTTCTTTCAAGCACAGAAAAGATGGGCCTAACCCTGGAGACACAGGGCGACTCCTGCGTTGATCGTTGCAGGGCAGTCGCGAGCTAGGGGATGTGATTCCGTAGGTGAATTATTCGTCGTCTAGTCGTTTAGTCGTCAGGAAGTGAGCGTATTAGTAATTCCACTCTACTGACCATGTTAGAATTTTTGAATTTATTATGCTCGCCATTAGTTTGTAACAGTAAACGCTCTAAAAGTTATGTTAAGCTAGTTGTCATCAAAATAGTCCTTCAATAGCGGCTGCCTGGCTTTCGTAGGTATATAGTAAGTAATAAACGAAAAAACTATAAACAAAATACCAAATTTTGCTTCGCCTGCCCTCTAAATAAATTGCAGTAGGTACCTACATGAATGTTGTCCATTAATTTATTAAATTTGTTTATTTCGCCTTTGGTAAAATTTACTGAAATATTGACTGAATCCGTAGTTTCATCATTTGAATGCATAAAGCAAAATTTCGAACATGGTTCCTGAATCTGTGTGCACGTTTATAAATATTAAAACAGATTTTATTTCTCATCGACAACAGAAATTCTGTAAGCAAACACTTCGACTGATTCATCTTACTTTGTCGTGTGAGATTGTGTACATATATTTTATAATAGTTTTTTTCATTTCATTTTCCGAAACAATTCAATGCTAAGTCGTAATTTATATAAAATTAAATTAAATGAAAATATTTCTAATATACTAATAGCATTCATGTAATCAACTGACGGTTTAATTGAAAAGGAGATATAAAAACCCCTACATAATTTATAATAATTTAAAAGGAATGGGTTGGGTCAAATTCTTTGGTACTCTAGTACTCGGTAAACTGCTCCAAGACGATAATAAAAGATCGATTTAAAAATAGGAAGCTCTTTAATATGGCACTACCTTACAGTACCTACCTAATAATCTATGCGAAATAACAAACTACAGTTCATCGAAGATGGCCATTTCTCCATACTTCAGGCTAAATTCAGGGCCAAATATAAATAAATAAGAACAATGATTCTTCCATTCAGGAATATTATTTTATGCGCAATGACGTGTTAACACTCCATGAGTATTGTGTAGTTATTTCGGTTCCGAAGTTAATTTTACAATACGTAGGGCTGGACATTGATCTGTAACATTTTGAACATAAGAAATATCATGTCGAATCAAACAACATCTTATCTATCCATTCCAAAACAACACACAAAATGAAACATTTTCTTTATAAGTTTCCTATTATCATTATACACATAGCTTTTATATATGCTCGCTACTTATGATGCCGTCTTGTTCTGCAGTAAGCTATGGACGCCCCTTTAATATTTACATTGCAATTCAATGTTACAGTTAACCTTTAATGTCGTACAATTTAAAATGTCGCAAGCATTGATATAATCTAGCGAATCGAATCTACTTTCCCATAAATTTGACCATTATTACAATTAATACAATACCAACACCAACCATTAATACAATTTGACCATTATGACATTATTACAATGCTACTGTTGACAAGCTCAAACATTATTACGGATAGAATTTAAACAAAAATATTTCCAACATAGTTATCACATACCAGATCATTAATACATTTTCAGTCTTATTTAATGAGAGTGTATGAATAAAAACTTTTTTATCGCTCTGGTTTGGTACATACTACCAGTTTTCACCAACGAATAGGACTATCAGAAGATACTTAAAACCAAGTACGCTTGCATCATACGACTCCTAAATTTTTCAACATTTTAACACCTAGCCTTAAGTATGAGAACCTTTCTGATTTTAAAATTGTAAAATATTAAACCAGAACTGTCTGTGTGTGTCTGTGTAACGGAGTCGTAAGATGAAGAAAACTCATTTAATTTTTTAGAATCTATAAAAATTATACTGGAATAAGGCATATATTACCAAATTAAAAACATGAAGTGTTGGTGAAAAGGGGCATAAGTATCATTGTAGACTAATAATTAATTTTTTTTCGTACTTTTAATTCACAATTTTTTTTATTTTTTGTGTTTAGGCCTTATTCCTGAATCAAGATAAAGCACCAACTGTAGATCACTGTATGTAGCCGAAGAGGAAATAAAAGCCTAGCTACATTATTTACTTAACTAAAATACAAATTAGGCAAACATTTATGGCATACATATAATATATCATTATTACTTGTCAGAAATATTGTAGCATTTCTATGCAATAAACAAATGCACATACCAATCAATACACATTTCAAAACTATAAGTAACATTGAGTTATAGTTAAAGTTAACTTAAACAAATTATTATTAAAATAAAAGACCAGAAATGTTAATAATACACCTACAATAAATTTAGTTATGAAAAATATGCCTTAATAAAGCATACAAGTTGACACAAGATCACAGGTGTATACACCCCAGTAATGTACTTACTACCAATTACTTAAATTAAAATTCCCATACAATTAAAAATACATAAATGCTTACAGTTTAGAACAGAGAGCAGTAAACAATTTTTTTGAGTATTTTCAGTTAAATGCAGAGTAACATTATAATATCTATTTTAAAATTCTTTAATAATTGCAACCATCACACAAGTAACAATTTTGGGAATAATTTACTGTTAATAATGAGTTATGGCTTCTCAATCTACTATCTATTACAACCAAACTTTGAGACTATCTTGTAAAACTTTAAATAAACCCATATGGTTTTTACCTAGGAATGTCTGGTACAATAAAACTTAAAATAATGTGATCACACATGTAGGCCAGGCCCACAGAGCAGCGCTCACAAGGCCTACCAGTGCTGCTCCCATGCAGCCTTCTTTAACTTACTCTAAGTACTTAGTACAACTAACATTGTAGACTTCACACAAAATGTAAATTCATTGTATCACAAACTATAGGTATATATACTCTATACTTTTCTATATGCATATATAATATGTATAATAGTTGAGTATCTAAATATTAGGATATGGCAACTTAACATCAACTTATTGTCTAGTGGAATATTCTAATCCTAGCGCCGGCACTGCGCATGGTGCTGCTCAGCACCATGTGACAATGTGCTGCGGCCAACAGCTCTCTCTTAAAGCCAATTGCTACTAAAAAGTACTTAATTATACTGTTTCTTTCACCATATGGAAGTTAATGTTATGTAAGAAACTTCAGAAATAATAATAACAATAGTTTTTGTCCATGACTTTCTTTACACTAGCATTGTGCCAGGGATTCAACTTTGAGAGGATGTTATTCAAACTTTTGTTGTTCAAACATAACATTAACTTAGTGCAAACAATTTCAAATAATATTTAATTTTAAATTAAGAATTTATTTATGGGAATCTCGGAAAAATCTACTTCACTGGCTATGAAGCTTCTACCAAGATTGTATAAATGACTCTAATCTATCAATGTTATATTTAATTGTCTAAAGTACACAATTTGTTACTATATTATTGAAGGACGGTTCTCTTATAATGATGTGTAATTTTATATTATATTATGTTGTGTAAAAAGCAGCAACTTTGTTTTGATATGTAGAGCTACATTCTGCATATGAAAATTATATTTACCAACACTCAAAATATTACCTAAACATAAGATAGATCCAATACCTGCTTTCTGAAAATGAATCGATATGAGCCAATGATACTTTGTGTGCAGTGCGAGTATTGTGGCAACGCTACGTTTGCAGCCAGTGGAACATGAGGCTGTGCACAGTTGGGTAGTCCAGTTCCGCGTTGGGCGAGCTGAGGAACTCCTTGAGATTTAGCGCCACATTACCCGAGACGGCCGCCTCCTTCAACTCCGTGGCCGAGTGCGCGGAGTTGTCATCGGATGCACAATCGGACGAGGCAGGTTCTCGCCACTTGTCGTCGTACGTGAGATCGCACAGCGTCGGCGGCTCATCCCCGTCGCTGGGCTCCTCGTCGACGGAAACACCGCGGCTCTTATGGCGCGCTGAATCGCTCTCCGCGCTGTCCCTGCCGCCGCCCTCATTTTGACGTCGAGCGTTCTTCAATGCGCGATATCTTCTCGATCTCTCCCGCTGCAATCTTCTCTTACGTTCATCCGCCCGCTCCAGCTCTTCGGGGGTCTTTTTTGTGGAATTCTTGCCAAAGAAATATCTCATGAACGACTCGTCACAGTTACGTTTAGACAGATAACTAGCCATTAATTTGTAGTAGTATTGATTATCCATTTCGATAGCCGTTGTAATACTTGTAATTGTTATTTTTTATAACTTAATATACTACTAAAACTACTAAGATATTCTGGAAATTGCGAAATAAAAATAATGAGAACGCGACTGTCGCTGACGTGACGTCATTGACATTTCTTTTGTTGCGTTTCGTTTCGTCGACGACAATGTCATAATCAAATAGATAGAAACATCTTAATCAAAACAATGTAAAATTAGATGAGACTTATCTTGAGTCATATAACATATTGGCTACAAATTATAAAAAAAAATGTGTAATTTGATATAACATGTCGACTATATAGTATCAATACCTTCTAACTTTTTTTCACCGGCTTTTAATTTTTAAAACTAATAGGTGTAGCTATTTAGCATGCACTGGCAAAATCTCCTAAACAATTTGGACATTATAATATTTAATCATTATATTATTTCATGCGTGAAATGTTAATTATTAAAACAAAAAAATAAAAATTGAGACTTTTTTTATTTCCTGTAAAGTTAACGATTATAAGTTAGTGTAACGATTCATAAGGTAGGAGAAAGTGGTCTTCATCGTCGATGTGACGTTAAGTATCAAGTAAGTCGGAAAAAATCCTACCCTCCGTATTAAATCTTGTACTAATATATAAAGGTGAAGAGTTTGTTCTTGAGTTCCTGAGATTAGCGTTCCACTAAAGTTTGTTTGTTTAGTTGAACGCTAATCACAGGAACTACTGGTCTGAATTGAAGAAATCTTTTTTGTTAGATAGTCTATTTATCAAGGAATATATATATTAGTATATATATAAGATTCCACTCACCCAGTGTCTCAAATATCTATTTATAAATAAATATCTGTTTCACTTACAGATGGTTATTCTGAATTATTCTACTAATAGTAGGTTTTGGCACATTAAATTCGATACGGCCATTATCGCACTTCTTTCCACTTTCATAAACGTATATTATCTTCAGTTTTTTACGTACTCATAACAATTTGAGACTTCGTTTCGGTATTTTGCAGAACTAAACTAAATTTATCTCAATATTACTCAACAACAACGGCTCGAAATTAGTTAAGCGCGGAATATGCGGGTAGAATAAGAATAAGTGAATAAACAAAAAAATATATATCTAGCATATCAAATTCACTCACTGTTGAAGTTAACACGTTGACTGTCCAGGCCAAATCCAACAACCTTCACGTGACGTCCACGATCGATAGTCTGTACGCCTCCTTG
>DWGW01001281.1:0-11685 GCA_018247775.1 Udranomia orcinus
GCCGAAGACCGGGCTCAGTGGTGTGCTTTGGGAGAGGCCTATGTCCAGCAGTGGACCGATGTAGGCTGATGATGATGTAGAGTTGAGACATAAGCGTTAACTCTAGGCTGGCAACCCGCTAATTGCACTTATAAAACGCAATTTTAGAATACTTATCAGTAGGTCAAGTGTACTAAAACAGTCATTATATCGGCTTCACAGAAAATAGTAATCGTAATGATTACATCATTACAAACACTTAGATCGTTAGATAGGCTACCTCATGACGTGATTACATTGTTATTTGGTTTACGATCTATTATGTGGTTAATTCCCTGGTGATATTATCACTTGATTTATATAGATTTCACGTTCTAGAATGAAATATACTCCAAATTACTTAAACCCACAGTTCTGCCATGTGTATTTAGGCCAGTACATCGTAAATGAAAAAGCCACATCAGTATAGATCAGAAAGACACATGACTACAAAGATGCTAGAACTCCTTGAAACAATCTATGGTCATTATAAAACAGCGTTTAAATACCTTCATTTGCATAGGATGGTAAGATAACTGTATAAAATATGAGATGCATAGTACAATAACATACATTTTACTATACAGTTGCATTGATTTCACATTAGCAATAAATAGAATAGGCCAAGCCATCATCAAAGACTGGGCTTAAATCCTACTAGGCTGTTGTCTTCAAGCAGTTATGTGATGTCCGTAGGAAATATTAGTAAAACATTGAAAACTTACCTGCGACATCCACCAATGTCTGAAGTTTTCATTTTGTTTCTGACTAGCATAATACTCGTACCGTTTTTAGTAAAAATAACTCCGATTAATAATTCATACACTCATAACTAGGATTTCCTAGATATGAGTGTAAATTATTGTATTTAGGACAACATAAAACTCATTTCTATCTCATTCCAATGTTTGTCTCGCTTAGAATCGAATCCAGGACCCTACTAAAGACAGTTCAGCATATTAGCCATTGCGATATACGGTTCGTTTGGACTTCTCCGACGAGCCCACCAGTGGGAAACTAACCGGATAAATTTATACGTAATGAATAATTCTACAACAATTCCTTTATCTGTTTTCAACGGAATTAGTTGAGTATTTATCTAGCAGTGGGAGATAACAATTTGATTTCTCGATAGTACTCCTCCAAGAATTCAGTTAATCCGAAACAAGCTGTTGTGAACCACGTATATTTGTTGCACAATTTATTTGTAACAGAAATAAGTAATTAAATGTATTTTTGATACAGAAACTTTTTAAAACAGAATATTATTTATTTATATAGCAACAAAAATATTACATTGACTTTAATAAATAAATACTACAGTGATTGTAATTCAAAAACAAATTATAGTTAATTATTATTTTAAACATTGCAAAATGTGTTTAATAGTGGACAAATGCTGTATCTGTGGAACGTTGAATGTGGGAGCAAAAATTATAGCTATTTTGAACCTGGTAAGTATTTATGATTTATTAAAGTATGTTTACGAATTTTGTGATGAAACGATGATGAAATTTAAATTAGTTAATGTTTTGCATACAACGAGTTCGAACTGCTTAGTCCACGATCCTACTTCGACGATGTCGGAAAAAAACAGAGAAATATGCAAATATCAAACAACATTACGCTTATTTGTCCCGATATTTCTCTTACTAAAGTGTAGTTTTTCTTTAGAAGAGTCTGTGTGTGGTGTCCGTAGCATGGCTACTCTTGCTATATAGCAAGAGTATGTATGTATATGCAACATATGTAGATATCTACATATATTTAATTCGGCACCGTTTGGCTAAAATCTGGACATTAGATCGATGCAGTCGACACACATAGTGGACTTATCATGAATATCATAAATAACTCGTCTGTGTAATTTGATGATACAGCGTGGTTTTTAGCAGCAGTATTTTTGCTGCTGTGTTCCGGTTTAAAGGGTGTGGTAAGGGAGACACTTATCCACGACGTTCCAACTTAGTATTCAGGGGTAGCAATGCATTCGTGGTCGACCTGAGAATGAACTTCGATCCTATATTGGGTTTAAGTTAAGTTTTTCTGTTTTTTTCTAATTTCTAGGAAACTGGGGTACTTAGTTTTAAGCGTTATTGAATGCAAAAATAATCAGCACTAGTTAAAAATAAAGAGATAAGCGATAATGTAATCCTACTTCCTGTTTCGTACTAATATCTACTTATTAAGTATTATAAATGCAAAAGTTAGTGGGGATGTTTGTAAACTCCTTTACGCAAAATCTACTAAACGGAATTTGATAAGATTTCAGAGTAATATGTCTTATACAACAGAATAGCACATAGGCTATAATTTATAAATATATTTTATAAATTAGCTAAAGTGTAGCAATAACTGGCAAGTATGTCAGAATAAACCTCTATGATTTGCAAGTTATTTTTGCATACGACGCAAAAACTGAAAGATTTATACAAATATAATAACGCGAGCAAATCAGTGGGTAAGAACAATACATAAATATTTTGAAATTATTCTTAAGAGTCTCCTGAAGTGACAAAATTATTTTGACTCCTACTAAATCAGAATAGCAAAATATCGCAGAGACAACTTGTAACAAAAACAGTCATGAGCTAAATTTTTTTTGAATTAATTTATATTTGGTCAACTTATGTACCTATTGACGGAAACTTTTAACATTAAAAAAATATGAAGGAATAGCTGATAAATTCGGACACCTACTAGGACAATATTATTTTTGTGCATCTCAAAATTTATTTAGGTATACAATAGATTATGTACCTTAAAAAGTTCGTAATTGAGATTAATAAAAGAGCTTTTTTATTTATTAGATACTTTTTCCATTTATTTAGGTTCCGCTAACTCTGCCGGTGTGCAATTATTTCCCTTGTATAGGTATATTATTTAGATATTATTTATTGAACCTTCATTGACCTATTAGGTTTGTAATTTCAGACAATCTCTTTGATTACGGCAGTGGTATACGGCGGTGCGGCATTATTGTTGCCGCTGACGCCGCAATCCAAGCAGAGCTTCTACCTTCTCATAGCAGCAGGTGCTCTGTGCCAGGCGGTCTTTAGCTGTCTTCTAGTTTACGGATCTTTTTGGGTTTGTAAACCGATTCCTTTTACGTACTCTATAGTTTATAAAAATATTAATTATTTTCAATATTCTTAATTTTTTTTTTACTTTTTACCTTTTTTATTCGAATAGCTACGCAGTGATTATAGACTTTACTCTTGGAGCAAAAATATTAGATTACTTTTTTTTAGTAAGTATTTAAAAAAGTTAATTTGTACAGATGTTTGTTCTTACTTGGAAAAATACTTAAAATACTGAATTGAGTCTGTTTTAGTTTAGAAAATACAAAAGCAAAAAAAATAAGGTCTCGATGTTGATGTGAATCCATGTATGTCAATATTTCAAATATAACAAAAAATACGCAGGACATTTAATTTACCTTAACACTATGTTTACAGCGTAAACCAAGCTACCTCTGGCCATGGTTGGTGGCGTCATGGGTATCCTGCGGAGGCCTGGCACTGGCTTCCTTGATGGGCGTGATCCTTCTAACTCAGCAGTTATATGACAGCGAGACTCAAGCGGAGATCAGCACCATGTCATCTATCTATTTCATATATGCAGGTGAGTTTTCAATTTATTTTGGAGATTCAATTGATGTTAAGTATGTAATAATTTACTATATACACTTGATGGTAAGTGGCCACTGCTGCCATACGTTCGTCATATGTAATCAACCCAAGATAGGGCCGAAGGTCTTTCCTAGGTCGATCATAAATGTAATAATGCATTTATGATCGACCTAGGACTAAAGGACTAAGTTTGAACGCCTCGGCTTACGCCTCGCCTTGAAGCCTGAACAAAGCAAACCTGAGAATAAAAAAAACATAGTAGTAGTAGTTCTGGTAATTTCTGGTAGAATATAGTCTGTAGAAAATTATAACGAAATCATAATATACATAAATGTATTTTTGCTTTTCAGTAATTCTTTATTACTGCACCACAATTGTCAACAGCAGAAGAAAACATATGATGGGAGAGGAAGAAATAGAATCAGCCGAGAAGTTGATGAAACCGAAAGACATCCGCAACATCCTTCTAATTTAAGTTCTATCATAGAAGATAGAGAATGATCTGAATATTATTATATTCAATATACTAAATACCGTTATAGTATTATTAGTACCTTATTGAGGAAGTGAGCAGCGCAAGCCATGCGTCTGGCGTGACACCGTGCTGCCACCTGCTCTGTCCGGAAAGTTTAAGGACTGTCATCTATCGATAACAACCAAACGACTGCTCAACGTGCCCTTCGAAGAACGGACGCATGGAAATGCCACTGGCAGTCGGACCCATCTAGTGATTGTTTAACTTGTTCGATCGTATGCGATACACACAAGCCGCGGAGCTATGCGCGCTTCTGTCTAGGCCCACCTGATCCTGAGTAGTAGATCAACGTATGCGAACTGTCGATTGATACTCGCGGTCAACAAACATTGTGAGGAACGCATAACAAGCATCGGTGTGACCTTTCTTTTGAAACCCTTCCAACCCAAGGCAAGACAAGAAATTGTATGTACGCCTTAAATAAAGATACCATTGATTAAAGATATTTTTTTTCACATTGTGGATTGTGTTTTATTGCAAACCTATTTCTATTTTGTAGAGCATAGTTTAAACATATTTTAGAATATGCGACCTAGGTTTAACATTTCCAACATTTTCATTGTAAAGACTACATTTATAATCATTTATTGTCAATCTATTAAGACTTACATTGACAAAAAATATGTTAATAAGGTTGTAACCAAAGTACTAAAGAGTAAGAATTTGATTGAAATTAATGTCCGATTTTTAATAGTACCTACATACATAAGTATATTATACGCGCGACCCCCCGGTTAAAGCTATGCCGGGGAGTTGAATATCAAAATGAAGTTTGATAAACCACTCCTCTAGGGAGTGCACAGAAATATTATGATGTCGAAAATCATTCATGTCAGTAAAGAAACTCCTTAAGTCTCGCTGTCGCATGTCGTGATAAAAAAAGAATTGTTTCGATCGCATTAATCCTTCCCATCTGGGCTATATCTATTACTTCCTGCATAAGCATAGAAAGAAAAAGTAATACTTAATGCCCTAAGTTACGCATACTGGGAACAATTATGACGAGTCGCGGACAGCGCGCCGCGACAATGAAGCGCCATCTGGCGGAAAATTGTCGTCTGCTAGGCACGCTACGGTTTTACTATCGACAAATGGTTTCTGCACATGCTCCAAGAGATGATAATTTGGCACAGCTACAGTACAGTGTAAAGTATGTCAGGTCCAGCATTCTGCATATGAACTTCCCTTTCTTTGGAAAAGGTGGATTTGGAAAGATAGAGGGATATACAAATAAATCTGTGCCAAGACAAACCTCACATAAATAGAATACACATCTCACAAACAGAAAAAATATAAGTCAAAATTTAATTTAATCTCTAAAATTTTAACACTTTCTAGTTCTGCTATGACAGCACTAACACCATACACGACATTTCATTGTGTGTACTAAAACTGCTAAATTTAAACGGTGCGGTTTTAATACAAAAGTATAGGCCAGAGCAACATTCATTCAGTATTCTACTATGATATAATATACGTTCCACATTGTTCAATTTCTATCGACAAATTCAGCTCATCTCTCATGCTTTTCTTATAAACGTTAGACAATAGAAGCACGTTCCGACCGGCAAGTGTCGAGATATTATAAGTATGGGCCCGCGCCCGCACCTCACATTCCGTCTTTGGGGAAACGATCACACACACTAAATTATGGTAAGTCGCTTTTATATTATTAGCTAAAATATACAGACATTTATATAGTTATATTTCTCTATTTCATCCACGAATTTCTCAATAATGGTCATCGATAGATCACTGTGATAGATCCATCTTTTATTTCCATTACAAATAATAATTTTTTCTAGACTTTGTTTCTCTATAAAATCTTCATACGACCTTCACTCTTAATAAGCTAAAACATAAACAAAAACTTCAAACACTAAGTATCTAACTTTCGAATGTATGGCACAAAAACTCCTTGACTGCGTAATTTAATTTAATATCTACTCGTAGCGTGAAATCCGTGTAAATGAAACGTACGTAACTCCGATAACAAGTATCTAAACAAAAACGAACGCAAAAAGTTAATAAGTGCTCTATGACCGGACATATTCTGAATTCTTCTGGCGACGTAACAATCCACATTAAGGCAATGGTTTCACTGCAATCTCGCAGCGATAGCTAAGATTAAATATTCAAGTCCAAAACCCAATTTCATCGCGGGTAATTTTCCAGAGAGTGAAACAATAATACTAGAATTAATAAACCACTTATTGTTTTTTTGTCCCAGGATTTTTCCTATACACCGTTTGTTATGTGCAACATAAATATAGGTGTCCGGTGAATTAAATAATTCTAATAATCTGTTTTAATGTGCCTAATATTTCTATTTTTAATATAATCCATGGATGTAAGAAGACAAATTGGATTTCATACATCCATGGAACTTCAATGAATTTCAAAATTACCTCATGTGTAAACATATGGGAAAACACGGTTAGTTACTGATATAAAATTATCACAATTTTAATTTAGCAATTCTTCAAAACTAAAATATTGCAATTGAACAAATAGATACTCGTAAGTAAACATTTCCTCTTAATCGCCAAAAGTTCGCTATAAGACAAATAAGCCACAAATCTACTTCATAACGACATTTCATTATAAATCACCGCATCATTGCGCTATCGACCAACCTATACAACTATAATCTATCCATCAATTCTTAATTTCGAGACGCGATCGATGCTAACGTCGTTATTCTTGACCGCAATCGATCTTACATCGTGACTGAATCGCTCGTAATGCGATTTGGATCCATTAACACGATGCTATAATAATTCAATTTTACCAAAAGTATCGTATGCAATCCTTGATATTTATATTTTTATGTAACAATGAAAATTGATGAGTTTGTGAATGTTTTTCGTTAATTCAATTATTCGATTGTTCGATTCGATATTGCTTTTATGTCGCTCTACTAATTTTATTTTATAGTAATTCTCAGTTATAGCCATCAACTCCGTTTTTTGAAATATACCTATATGAAAGTTTAAGAGTAAAGAAGGTAAGTAAGGAATATTGTAGTTTGACTTCGGAGACACCAACGCTACACATATTTCTGTCTAACGTGTCTTATGTTGTATGTGCAAAATGTGTAAATCAAACGTTGTCTACGAAAGGTAAACGTGAATTTATAGAGAGCGTTAGGTTAAGTAAGAGCGAGTAGGGTAGTTAGTCTACTAGTAACGATATCGCTACTATGTCGCTGCGAGTTTCGCGAATAGGCCGCGATTGCGTAACGCGCGTGACTCAACGTTCCCACGGAGCTCGTGCGCTTTCCCCACCTGCTGCAGCATCTTGCCTTTTTCATTTATCCGTACTGACTGACATAAATATTCACGCGAGACACTATATTATCAAATAATTCTTATTGTAAACTATACACTTATTGTTTTTTTTACATTTTGGGACTAATCTCCAGGCAACAGATTTAGCATAGGCAACAGAGGACAACCGCTAATATACATGTCATATACATACAGTTAAGGTGTTGATCCACTAAACTAAGGAGACTGTCAAGTAATATAATGATATTGCGAACGTGAACTACGTTCGTGAGCGACCACTGATCTCTCAACATTTTCAATTCAGGCCACTTTGATGTTCTGCCGCGCGCCTTAGTGTAGGAAAAGCTTTGGATACGCATCTCACATAAAACGTCACGTTACACATATTAAATCCGTGACGCAACGAATGGGGCGCTTTGGTAAAGACAGTGTTATATTTATGTTATAATATCAGCAAAGGCCCTCCTCTCATCTTGTGAAGAATAAACCAAATGCACATGACCCCATATTTGAAAGGTTCTAGGCCTCACATCTAAATCCTGGCACTTACGCTTAAATTGAATGGAAGTAAACTGTACCTCTGTTAACATAGTATGTTAAACCCAAAACATATTTATAATAAAAGTCTTGGTCGTTGTACTCCAGCTTTGCTAGGATATATTGAAACTGTTATATCAGTGGTATTAAACTTCGCACAATATTTATAATCGTTTAACAGTTTTCTAATTGCATTTCCATTAGACAAGAATTGATAATTCTCCATATTTCAGTTTGATAGTATCGTTTAGATGCATAAAATTGCATTCTCTCCTTCGTTTCTACGAATGACCCGTGACTTTTAACATTTCTATGTCAATTTAAATATACATGCATTTTGTTTTAAATTATTCCGCTCTCTCTCAATCGAAATGGTAAAAAATTTATTACTTACAAGCATGCGTATGTGCGTATTTTATACATACAAATAACAAACGGATTTGATGTTAAGCTTTACAGCTTGCTATAAGCAGCTCTTAGAAAAGACGCATCAGAAGTTTCCTGAAAAAATTAATGTATTTCGCGGAAGAGTGCGCAAGCGTTCCTGCCGCTCAGTAGCGGCGGGAAGGAACACCGTGGGGTTTTGGTGGGTTGAAGCCATAACCCTCCGTCATGAGTTCATGCACAAAATTACAGCCTTCAAACGAATTGGAACAAAATCAATTGTAATCTTCTGGTAATAACAACTGGGCGAATAAGTTGGCACGGATTTTTTCTATTGAGTATTGATTGATTCAAAATTTTAATAGTCCCAAAGACTTCCTAAGTATTGGCATCCATTTAGACGATTTTCTTAATAGTAGGTATATAGTAGATATTAAATAATAGCAGACAGTATAAAATATTGTATGCAATAAGATTATGGTAAGCTACACATACATGTTTACTTTCGGTACAATTCGTCTATCGACCAAACTTACCAATAAAGAACTAATCAGCAAAACAGGACACGGTATCAACTGCAAGTCCAAATAACCTACAAAATACCTGTAGCGGTGTGATTGTAATAAATAAATGATAAGCGCGTTCGGTCATTGCATAACAGAGAGTGGCTCACTTTCACCCAATTCGGTAAGTCACTGACCGACCTCGGTGCGACGTCCGCGCTCGTCACGCGCCCACGACGCCGCACCATGCATATCCCATGCCATAATAGAATCTCCATAACTTAGCTTGATAAATCCCTGGCCTTAAAGACGGGGACGTGGACGAGGACGGGGACGAGGACGCGAATGATGATTCTGAGACTTGAAAGCAAAGTGCACCGAGTCAGCTCGTGCACTAAATTTTCAAAAAATATTTTGTAGTTTCTGCCTAATGTCATTCTAACTTAGTCAGAACCTTGTCATTGGATGGACTGCAGAGTCGTTTGCTACCTTTATAGTAAAAAATTGTTTGTGATTTTTTATTAAATATTTCATTGATTTGTAAACAATAGATGCTCGTTCAGTTCCAACCTCTGAATAAAGTAACGTCTGGTCTTCTTGAAGCGTTAAAGTTCTCTAAGAACTGTTTTATTTTTATATTATGAGTTTAATGGAGAATGAAATCAAATTCTCGCACTCACGCTCTTGACCTTACCGTAGATATCTGGATACATAATACCCCATCTGTTCCGTGGTATCCACCGCCCACATAACATAAATTTATTTTACAAGTTTATATATCAATAACGTTTGCTAGTAGAAACACATGCAGATATTACATAACGCGAAAATGTATAAGTATTTTATAATTAATTTCAACCGGGCAAATCAAAGCTCTACAGGAAATTATGTACTTCGCCTTAGAAGCCTCAGAAGTCTCTAGAAGTTCGCTTTAAAAACTTAAAAAAAATGTTAAATATACTACAGATACTCTGCTAAATACTTTCTAAAACATGCATTTGTTATCGACGAATTCTTACACGTAGTACGTGGCTGAACATTCCATTTGGAATAAATATTGGAATTGAAGGCGAGTAATACAGTTGTTCGGCGTCGGTTCGAAATTCTCTACGCGTCAGTTAATTTATCAGAAGTACGGACACAAGGCGCTTTGTTTTATAACTTTCATTGGAATTCTTAAAATGAAAACGTTTTGTCGTTTGTGTTTCATAAGTTGAGCGTTTATGTAATTTAAGTTCTACAATTTTGTGAGCGCCACTCATTTATGCTGTCGTTATATCCGATATAGCATAAATGAACAGAATTTACCATTTGCTGTATGACTTATCGATAATACGACTAATCAACTTACATATAACTATTAATTAAATTAAAATTCTGGAATTCTTACGAATCTTTAGGAAGGAAGAACTAATAAACTTCTATTCTAAGTCTTTAACCAGTTCAAACAAGTAAACGGATGACTGATATTATTATGTAAATGTGAAAATTTATTCGAACTTGAAATTTTCAGTTTATATACTTTAAATTACTTTATAAAGAAAAATTAATCAATCAATTTTAACAATTAAGTAATAATTATTGTTACCTTAAAATTTTAGCAACGCTTTAAAGGTCAGAAGTGAAAAAAATGCAGTTAAACAAACTTAACTTAAACTTACAAAAGGTTGTAATCGATTAATGCACCCGATAACACTTATAACGAAATGCAAGCCTCAGTTTCAATAGCGGTGACCTTTCACACCCTTTGGTAATTTCTCCGGACCTTTCCCAGGCCGAAGCTGATGCTATCTTCCTACGGTTGATGTAAGCAAGCTCAGTGATACTTTATGGTTGCTGTATAAAATATAGAGTTATGGTAAAGTTGCTAGGAAAAGTCAAAGTGGTCGACCTGGACATCTTTTAATTAAACTGAAATAATATTGAATATGTTTTGGCACAACGTATGGTACTTGAGGTGTAAAATGATTGTCTCATAATTAGCTAGTAACAGCTACTCTTAACCGGGAGACAAAATAAATTTGCTGCTATAGCGAATGAAACGATCCCGCTCGAATTACTACAGATGATACTTTTCATATTATTTTAGCAGATGCAGTGGTTTCTGATCTTCATCTCCACTGCAGCATGCCACGAGGTTTACGAAAGCACAGAAGAAAATTACCCAATTATAAACACAACGATTCTTTACCCGATTCCTAGCAAAGTTATCAAGAATAACAAAGTTCAAAGAAATAATACAGAAAAAGAAAATAATCAAGACAACTTTACCCATTTTGATAATATACAAGAAGATAGTAAAGAAAAGTTTAAACTTGAAACTCACATACCAGGAATCAAAAACATTACAACATGGCACATTAATACTACTTATTCTGAGCCCAGTGGCGAAAAAAATGTATTTACGGCACCAAAAGACAAGAAAAGTCAAGACACAATCACAAATTCCAATGAAAAGTTACCAATTGATAAACTTGGCAATAAGACCCAAGAGAAAGAATTCAAACCGAGTCCGCATTTAGGTAACTTTTTTGACGATGACAATTTAAATTTGCTAAAGTTTTCGACATCTGTACCTTTTGTAACTACCGAGAAGAAACCTACCTTGGATTTCAAAGGGTAATTAATACATTATTACTATACAAATTATATTTCAAAATAAAATCCTATGACAGAAAATACATACAATATCTCTAATTGAAAAAAATATAGGTACTAAAACGAATGAGGCTCATCGCTGCTTCTGTGGACACAATGTCGACCAGTATGGGCACCACGGGCTATCC
>DWGW01001282.1:0-11680 GCA_018247775.1 Udranomia orcinus
CATCGTCCAAACTTGAGCTATTTGACACCCGTCGCTAGCTTCGGTTTTAAACTGTACACAGCTAGACCGGATTAGAAAAACAGCATACATTGTTATAAAATATACAAAATAACAAATGTCAGCTAAGAATGGTTCGTGTGTATCAAATGTTAATATGATTGGCACCTAATCTAATAATGAACACAATTGTGACTAAAACTATCATAAAATAGTCTAAATTGAATCGCTTTATAACTGGGGATTTAGTTTGGCGGCGTAGACGTAGCGGTGCGGCAGCGCGTAAACGAACGTTTGGGACAACACTCGCATGCACAACACTGTTTTGGGTCGTATTTATTGACCACTGCACAGTCTTAGAATACTCTTTAGCGACATAGTTATTGTATGTGTACTAAACTTACCGATATACAAAGTGAACAAAAGTAGGAGTAACGAGAATAGATTACACGAGGGCCTGTCGCTTCTACATCTCTAAGATAACGCTGGGAAGCGGCGTCGTGTCTATTATCATACTTTTGTATATCGGTGACGACATGCTCTTAGAGGATCCTTTGAATGGACATAACTATAGATCTTGTGGTGATCCGTTGACGTTGTCGAAGACGCCGCGTTCCTTTTGATGAAGTAAAAACACGTCATTAGAATAAATAATAGAATAATAAATGTTTTAAAATTATATCCGTACAATAGCGCATACATAGAGGTGGTGGGAGCTGTTTCACCCGTTGCCTTTTTGGATACCGGGTCTACTATTGTCACACACATGATAGAAGCAGATGAAAGAAAAATTGGACTCTTGTAGACTGGCGCAAGGCAACGTTTTCCCGCAGATGATAACTATTGAATATTATTGTAGATGTGATTACGGAGATTCAAGACCCCTGTTTGGTTGTCTCAAAGGGAACCCGGTTAGCAAAAATTGGTTAACATCGTCTTAGAGTCCTCGGTTCCCCGGGGCTGTGCCGGTCGACGGGGACAGTCGTGCGGCACGCGCTTAGATTTAACTCAGTCGAAGCTCCCTCGGGATATTTTTAATGTAATTCATAGATTTCACATAAAATCTTCTGACGCTTTTGCAAGAAAACAGTGACAGAATAAACGTTTCGCAATGTCTGGAAACACGTTGTTTTACTTGTAATAATTAGCAATTAACGCTATTATTTGTAATGTTAAAAGTATTAAAATGTAGCATTGAATGTAATAAAAAGCAATTCATAAAATCCAGCGGGAGCCTAGACCCATCCTCTTTTGGGGTGTTCTGCACAATTTAAAACTAAACGGAATTAGGGTAGGAACTAGAGACGCGCCTAGTGGCCTTTTTTGTACAAAACCCAATCGATTAACTATAAGTTAGATGTGGAAATTGTGTGAATAATAAAATCCTGTAGTAGATTTTTGTCTAATCATAGTCTGTAGATTCGAGATTCGCTTCTCACACGCAACAGTATCGCTTCGAGACCGCCAATTTTGCCAAACGTAGCTGGGTAGAGAATTAAGACAATATTTTTCTATCTCTTATCTACAGACGAGCGTGTACAAACTAAAGTTTAATTACGTATAGTTAAGACTTAGCTGTGCACGCGATCAAACGGAATTGTGACGATTCTAACTCCTGACAGAGTATTTCAGGCCTATTTCCAGCCTACTTTAACGCCTAGTTCTAGCCTGATTTCTAGGCACGTTCTAGCCCAGTTCCAGGCCGAGTTTAAGTCTTTAGTCTAGACAGTGCGGTCACAATTCCATTTATCCGCGTGTTCGGTCTTAGAGCAGGGTGCCGTATTATGTGATGTAACTATTCCATTCCATGTTCGTGATCCTAAGTGATAGTTGATGTACTGAAACATTTAATCGTAGAACAATTGTTAACGTGTACCGTGTTTGAATGACAAGACTGTTCGCAGCGAATTGACGGGAAAATTGCATTTTTCTGATAATATAATAATAATAATGTATGGATAAACTAATAAAATTACAAAATAGCACACACTCCTCTTATTGTCTAAGTACTGGATAGATATATTGACCGATGTTACAAAGATCTGACTATTAGCCCTAGTCGAAGTCTATCGAGCATTCAGTCGTCTTTGATATTGTAAAAGTGCCATACTATTATATGCTTTGTAATCTTGTGGTAATTTTGTATGATGCATTGTTTTGTTTTTTGGAATATAATATTTTTATAATTCAACATAAGTGTAGGTATCTATTTTTCGTAACGGTGACGAGGTACATCAAATCCTAATCTAATCAAATATAATTTCATACGATTGTGTATTTTACTCGACTTTGTTAAATATTTAATGTTAGCGAATATTTTATATGTTGCATTCTTAATCATAGTTCATCGACATTTGATATGTGAATTTAAAGTATCATAACATTTTTGTATTATCTTGTTTTACGATCGTAGTTCTATTGTTAAAAACATATTGATCATAATTAAATCGTTAGATGTTGTAAACATGAAACTTTGAATATTAATTGGTGTTAGTTATTCTTATCGACTTCGCTGTAACGGTAGTTTTATTAGATGCCTTATAAAATTAAATTATAATAATAGAGTGTGATCCTTAGAATTAAATGTATAAGTATGAAACGATTATATTTCCTTGTAAACAGTCAATTTGTTGCGAATACTAGTATATATAAAACATTCGTAGGATGTAGCTCTGCGGGGCGACCGCGGCCGCGGGGCGTCACGTGGCGAGAGATTTAATATTATAATCTATTAAAGATTTCTTCTCAGTTAAACTTTATTTTTATTTTTTTTACACATCCTTTATTTATATCGAAGTGTATGTCAAGCCACTTACATTTTCTAATTTGAGTCCACAACATATGCAACATGTGTGTTTGTTTAAAAACGGCAATAGCCCAATGGGTAGTGTGTCGGACTTACGATCGAGAGGTCGTGGGTTCGATCCCCACTTCCCCATTACACTATTGACGTAAACCCAAACCGTCGAGCTTAGCGGGAGGGGTTAACAAAATTACTAGTATGCATTGACATGCTAGTAAATAAAAAAAATAAAAAAATGTTGAGAAATTAAAGACATTCCTTCTGTAACGTGATTATTTCATCTTTGCAGCGTGCCGCGAAAATAACAAAAAATGGACGAACATCCAAGATCTGTCATAGAGGAACAGTCAGTCAGTTCTTGTCAGTTCTTGAGAGGCCCGTTCCAGTAGTGAAACGGTACCGGTATCGGTTCCGGGAAAAAAACCGTGATTGATCTTAAATTCATCCCGAATCAACTTGTATGGGTTCAAAGTTCAAACGTTCCAGTCAGATACGAGATCGGATAGCTTGAACTTCAGCTCTCGTGTCAAGAACTTAGGTATTTAGGGTTACTGTAGAAAAAATACGAAATATACATATATAAATTTTTTATTAGTACCATCACCAATGGCGTACAAATGTGCAATTACAACAGTCTTAAATATATTTATTTATTCTTATAATCAAGTTTTAAACTTCACAAAGCTCTATTCTTTCAGTGCGTTTTTAAAATTCATAAAATCAACATAATTTAAATAGAGGAACTAAAATATCACTTATTAAAGTTATTATTATTATAAAGTAAATTAAGGTGTGTATACATATAATGTATCTTGAATATGTTTGATAAAAAAAATCAATATAGAATACAAGACGATTTACAAAACTAATGGAACTTTATCGGGTCTCGCTACACTTCAATACCGTTCTTTATTAAGAACTTTTTTGGCTCCTGCATATTAATAAAAACTTTTACAAAGTCTTTAAATTATCACAACATTATCTAAAACCCTCAATTATTTAACAATCTTTATACATTTTAATTTAAAGCACTTATTCCCATACCGACCTCTTATGATGAGTCCTCTTTAGAGATAGAGTTAGTCATAATATCGACACGGTTATTGAAACTGACTTCACAATACTAACTAAGATAATATTATAGTTAGTATTGTGAATTATATCTATTAAGAGCAACAGTATCGGTAGCTTAGACATCAATTGCAGCAATACTATAGACGTTACAAATAGCCCTATCGATACTACGACAGTATTGCCAACTTAACTATGAACCTTTACGGTTCGAAAGCGGAGCACCACTGCCACACATATTTCTGCCTTTTTTGGCTGCCGTGTTCTGGTTAAGAGTTAGGGTTGGTAAGGGGTAGCAACGCATCTGTGGTGGATCTAAGAAGGAATTTCGATTCTGTCTGGCGTTGATTACGGGTGTCCATTGGGGGCAGTGACTAATTATCATCATTGCAGACAGACTGTCTGTTCGTCGGCTACCTCCCAGTTATAAAAACGATCGCGAGTACGACAACAGTAGTTCCAGATTCCCTAGAGCACTCGGCAGGGCGGCACGAAGCCCCCGCAGGAGTCCGCGACGTGGCGGGCGGCGGCCACGCACAGCGCGTCCTGGCGCGGCGCCGCCACCACCTGCAGCCCCAGCGGGAGCCCCGCCGCGCTCAGCCCCAGCGGCACCTGCGCACCAGCATCTGTACTACCGCTCCATGTGCCAGTACACCGACCCAAGAGTGTCCGTGTGCAATAATATGTTTGTTTATGGCTATATATGTTGTATATTATATTATTTACTATTAACTTCACGTCTCACACAAAGTAATATTAATAAATGAACTAATACTTTGATCAGGCAATCAGAACAATATCAGAATGAAAAACGAATGAATTTATGTATATTTTTTATCTACTGCTTTGATTTAAATACGACGAGTCGACAAATGGCAGAATAAATAGGGATGTGTAAATGAATTAGCATACGCCAATTAATTTATCCAAGATTCATATAGAAATATCTAGAATCTAATACATTTAAGATATCGAAGGATGAGTATATATAATATAAATTAGAATGGTTGAGTAATAAGAATAAATAGGTAAATGATGATGTACCTGCGCGGCGGGGAAGCGCAGCGCATTGAAGATCCCCCAGTAGGCGAAGTTGAAGGGGCGCAGGTACAGCGCGTAGTGGTAGGGCGCCGGCGCGGGGGCGCTCGGGAACAGCAGCACGCCGTCGGAGCCCAGCTTTTTCTGTAAAATAACGAGGAAATAACACTAAATTATTGTATCCAGCATTTTTTAAGATGTAAGAAAAAAGATTATATATATTATAGGTTTAAGCAGATTTCATCAAAGACGATGAAAAATTTATAATAAAATCATACAAATGCACAAGACATTTTCACACATACTACTTTACTTTACATCTAATACTTTTAATAAAAGTGCGCACATAAATACGTATGGCACCGATAAATGAAGAAAAATCTCCAAAACAAAATGTTTTAAAATGTATGCGCGCAAAATGCGTTTTACTTTTGTTTGTGTACAATTTCTATTTCATATAGTGGGACCTCAGTACTGTTGTACTAAGGCTTAGTTGGCCACATGAATACAAACAAGGATGTGCAGCGCAACTCACGATGAGGTCGTCGGAGAGGTCGCTGGTGAGGCGCTGCGCCCAGCGCGGCTCCACGGGCGGCAGCACCTGCTCGTCCAGCAGCTTCAGGATGGCCGCCAGCGTGTACGCCGAGTACCCGATCAGCTGGGGATAACCAATTTATTTGCATTTTCATATGAGCATGTAGATGTCTATAGTAACATGCAGTAAAAAGTTCAATTGATTCTTTGATATTTTTTATTTAAAAAAAATGTATTAATTTCAATTCTATTTTAATAACTTAGTACAGGCTAGTTTATGAGGTATAACATAAATAAATAAACTTTATTTATTTTATTGAATAAGGACCATTATTACAAATACAGCATCTTACTTGCACATCGTCTGTAAAAATGATATCGTATATATTTTTAGGTCCTAGACCGGAAGTGAAAATATCTCCTCTCTATTAAGTGGGGTGCAAAAATCTAGCGACATAACATCGACCGAGCTTCTCTATTATTCGGGGTAGATTAGTATGGGGACAACCTAACTTCCAGCTACAGTGTTGACCGAGCCATTTCAACGGATGGAGTAGTGGAGTACCTTCTTAGCGAGCTCGAGGAGTCCGCTGGCCTCGCCCTGGTTGTTGGTGAGCAGGCGCGCGAAGCTGTCGGCCTCGCGCGTCATCCAGTGCCGCCACAGCGCGAACGAGTGCGACAACGCCGCGTGCGAGTACCGCCGCGGCACCCCCGCGCCCCCCGCGCCGCCCTCACCCGCCCGCTGCGACAGCTGCTGCACCACCCTGCGTCACGCACCAACACTCGTTACTCTCGCTTGTACCACAACAGTACACAAATTATATGGTATGCGATAGAATGGAATGGATTTGATGAATGAGATTTTATAGTATAAGATCGGATGGGATGGGGTGAGATTGGATAGCATGGCATGTCATGGTTGCAACAGCTGCTACACCACCACATAACAACGCCAAGATCTGCTTATCAATTGCTTCTAACATTAGCCAATAGATTAAAGTTACCATATCAAAGTAATGTATTATCATTGTTTCATTTTTTGTTACCCATCCCATATATAAAAATATTTTAATACAATTAAAAATTTAATAAAGACTATTAAATTAAGAAGCGGTAAAAGTGAAACAATAGATCGTAATTAATCAGGAGCTTACTCTATTGTTGATAATAACAATACTAATGAATAGACATACTTTTTCATTGCTATTCTGAGATCCGAGCTAATTGGGCTCACACGCAGATCCTTTGGCGTTTCCACATAGTAAAATTTCAGCTTCTACAAAACAAAAAAAAAAGAATAAATGTAAGCTCAGCCATAAATAAGATATATTTGCAGAATCTCTTGAATACTTAAAAACTGGGGATAAATTGAAATATGAGTCTCATTCTAATTTAATATAAAATATTACTGTTTATAAATACTCTAAGATCGTCCTGTCTTGTCTAGGAGACTCGAATTCTCCACGTTAGTTCTTTTACAAAAAAAAAAATGGTTGCATATATTGCATTATTTCATGTTCCTGGCCTTTCTTTAGAGTAGAAAATCTTTCAACGCGACTCGATATTATGGTAACCAGATTCTGTGGGATTTCCACCCACTAAAAATCCCTTCAGTGACCTATCTGCTTGTTTGGAGTATTTGCATAGAAAGACTCCTATGTTCCTGGCGTATGCTATCCTGCAAAGCGTTGTGCTGCCTCATCATGATGAGGCAACAACTGCTGTTAGCACCAACCTTGACGTCCACGGGTCGGTCCAGGTCGAGCTTGGGCGCCTGGTCCGCCGCCACCACCTTCGTGAGGGGCGCCAGGTCCGAGCAGTGGCGGCTCACGAACCCTATGGACGCCATAGTCGGGTCCTTGCCCGAACGTAGCGCGGATCCTGAGGAGGTACAATATACATCATGTATCAATACTTTATTGTTCATTTCTCTATGTGATGCAAAACTCGAGAAGTAAATATTGATTCATTCATAAATTGTTTGCGAATTTATTTTTATAGAACAGAAGTTTGGGGTTATGCCAAAGCAAAACGAAGCTTAGGAAACTGGTTATTTTATCTGATGGTGGGCTTCAATCGATAAATATAAACAAAACCCATTTACGGCATTGGGAAAACCAGCCAAGTCCAACTTTAATGTGCTATAGATTTTAATATTTTAAGTTATTCATTAACTTTCTTTAATTTAAGTTATTAATTAGATTTCTTTGTCTACTGAACTTGACACCTTTACTCATTACAATATAGAATATAATACATCATAGGAGATAAATAGAAAAAGTGAAGGATATACTTGAGTGAAAGAATGTTGGTTGAAAGTAGAATAGGATGATTATTGGCGTCACTAGGAAACCAAAGGTCCTGGCACAAAAAAAAAACAAGGGCCCCAACTACATTATTTAAAATCGTTTGTACCGTGCTCTTCGGTTTACATATAAATACTTTAAAGTTATTAAAGTTGTGTTCCTAAAATCTATACTCCGAATGTGGGATACATCGTCACTAGTTCAATTTATAGATTGAAAGTCAAAGTCCGAGGGCCCCGCTGATCTTGGGGGCCCCGGGGCTTGCCCCGTGTAGCCCCTAGACAGCACTGAGGATGGTCACCTTTGAGGCTGGTGTGTCCGGCGGTGGGGTTGAGCGCGTACAGCCCGCAGTAGAACGCCGGCATGCGCGTCGAGCCGCCGATGTCCGAGCCTGGACACACAAACAAAATTACATCATTACAACTTGACATCTGTAATCAACTCAAGATATGACAGAAGTCTGATAATAATACACAAGAAGTACACAATTCGAACTTAACATTTATATTAACATTACATTACATACATTAAAACATCAACCCAAACCAGGAACGAAGTATTTTCATAGATCGATTGTAAAAGCTAACCCTGAGGCCTAATTTGGAACGATGCTTAAGTTTTATCATACCTTTCAAACCAGAACACAGCAACAGTAACACTGTTATAAATAATATAATAAAGTGAATGTTATAAAGCTGAAATAGGTGTGACGGTGATGCTCCTGGAGTCGACCTAGGAGGTTTAACAAGCCCCCTGAGTTTCTTGCCGGATCGGGATAAGAAAAAAAATACAAACACTACAATTTTGTAAGCATCCCCGTTGGCCAATACAAAATAAAAAAAATTGAATTTACCATAAAGTACGACATATTCGTACTTTGTGGTAGATTCAGAGGTAACTTACAGAGGGAGATGGGGCTGGCGAAGGAGGCTGCGAGGGCTGCTTCGCCGCCGCTGGAGCCCCCCACCGTGCGCCCCGTGTGGTAGGGATTGTTGGTCTGGCCGAACACCATGTTCCTGGTCTCCTGCCTGGAACAGACCACGAGCGACGACAGACATCGTATTTACTGGATCTGTATCTCGAAAAACAGTAGTACGAGTATTCAAACAAAATTCAAATATAAATTAACTTTAGAGACATTTAAAGAGCGATGATGAGATTTTATTCACAAAATATACGTTCTAGTTTTTTTTAGTTTAGAAGTTGTAATTCTTTTGGCTGCTCTACAAAGTTCATTTTTTTTAGATAAAGCAAGTATATTTATGAATTTATTTATTTCTCAGCGCCGATTTATTCGCGTTATTATTCACGTCCCACACTTGGGCGTGGGCACGAGTGCCTGCCCATAAATGTATTTTACAATAGTGCGAAGTGAATGTTAAAAGATTGTACAGATTATACAGCAAACGTAAAAAGAAAAAAAAACAAATATTTAAAGGGAGAGGTTTCGACACTGTAAAATTTTATTGAAACATACTACACTTATAGTATCTAAGTAATTTTACACTAACGGACAGACACATTAATTGAATTTACACGTGACGAAATCTACTTACATAAATATGCCATAATACAATATATGTATATAGATCATTATAAATGTTATGGATATTGTGCAAGAGCCATTCATAATGTGTGGGTGAACAGGTTCGGCGGAAGGAGGCCACTCGCGGTCAGCGGCCCAGTTAACCGCTAACATTTAACGCAATGCTTCGCTCCAAACCAGTTTTATTCGCATCCGTTACACGAGAGAACTAAGGTATGTGCGTATAAAAAGCGATATTTGCCGCGACATGCAACTGTATGAAATGACAGACAAAAAGATATACCATCTCTAATTTGAGTGCTAATAATTGTTTATCTTTCTTTTAATAAAATAAAAATTATCGTTATTATATTTTATTGACAATCTTAAGATGTTTACACAATGTGATTAAAAAAATGAAAAACTATACTTAAATTAAAAAAATGAAAGTGTATAGTGTATATGTGGCCTGATTGTTTTGTCCATTGTTAAACTTGCATAATAATCACTAAAACTATTTATCTATCTAATTAATAGAATATTGATTGATTGATCAACCAATCGATCAATGAATCGATCGATCAACTGATTGTTTAATGAACATTTGATTAAATATATCATTAAAACCAATCGCTATATCTATACCCCGTGTTTACAATGATAATGGTAACGAGCGAATGCGAATAAAGATCGTCGCTTCGTATTCCTAAACACTTCTCTTATTGTGCAGACACGTTAGCTGCAGTGCAAACAGCACTCCCGCGTTCTCTGCGTGCGTGTGTCAATCACTAATTCTGTTAATCAACCAATCAAACAATCTTTATTTGCTTAACTAGGTTAAGAAGGCATTCAATATTAGATATTACCAACAGTAGTGATCTTACTCTGCCAAATATGGCGTACAAATAACATTGACGAAAAATAAACTTATGAATATCACCAATCAATCAATCAATCAATCAATCAATCGGTGTTTTGCTCAATCAATCCACCCACCACTTGTTGATCTCCGGCACGTTGGTGACGGCGAGGGGTATGGCGCCGGCGGCTCGCAGCAGCCGCACGCACTCCGCGTCCTCCGCGGCGCGGGCGTGCCGCCGCAGCGCGATGCCCAGCGTGTGTAGCATGCCCTTGACGGCGTGGCTCTCCTTCGCCGTGAATGGCACGCCTGGAGAGACAGAGTAAAGAATTAAAAAAACATTATAATAACAGTAAAGCCTTTGTTTCTTGCTTGTTACAGTTGAGTTAAGTAAGCAAAGTGATATTAATGTTAGTTTTGAATACAAGATGGAGGTTCCTGCACATTATAAGATATCATTTCACTATTTAAAAAAAACGTTGTTTTAATGTAAATGGGACGCCCGTTAAAGCGTGTTAAAAAGTTGGAGCTCGCAAACAAAAACGAAAGAAAGTTGGAAAGAAAAAAGAAACTAAATATTTAGCTTTGACTTAAAATACTTGAAGATTGGTTTACTATTGTGTTATTATTATATATTACTTATCGAGAAATTGCTATATGATTTTAAACAGCAATTTAGAATAAAAAAAGTTTTAAGAATGCTGCTTAACGTTGCTTTTTGTGTTTATTAAAAGCCAAAAGGTATGAAACATCTAAAATTTCGTATTTACAATAAGAATAAGGTTAATATAAAGTCACAAATACACTGTTAAAGACCTTAAATAACGTTCCAGCCATATTTGGGGTATTTCTTGGCTGCAAATATAAAACCTTTATATCGATGGGACCATAAAAGGGTATTATCGACACACAAAATATAAAATAACATAGATTGTCGTTTAAAATCTTTTTTTATCACCAACCAATCTGTAACTAATGGACTTCTTGGAAGATTGAACTAAAAAAAACGGTTTTATTTATATTAGTTACAAATGACCTACCGACGACCTATCTTCTTACCTACATTATAAAAATAGACAGCCTCATTAATATTTATTGAATTTTGTTTTGATATGGAAATTGACTTGGCCGCTGCTTTAAATTTAATATACACGAATCATATTATAATAATATTATAACTGTTTTTGCATGTGCCAAGGCTAAACCAATTAACCTGTTTAAGTTATGAATCCAAAATTGTGCAAGTCGGTGTGTTTTAAGCATGCTTTTATTACGGTATGTTAGTATGTTAGTTTGTACCGGAGACATTGAACTTTTTTGATTTTGACCGACTTTCAAATGTCGAATTTGATTTGGACTTTTGCATGCTTATTTAATGCTGCAATATACAGCGTGACGAACCTATCTACTCCAAGAAGACCCAAAAAAATATAGTGATCGAGAAACCGACAAATGAATTTTTTTTTATAAAAGCATTGCAAAACCGTGTTCCGGTTTGTCCGCAAGCCTGGTAGTCTCTTTATATAAACATAATACAATTACTTATC
>DWGW01001283.1:0-11677 GCA_018247775.1 Udranomia orcinus
GGATTCGAACCTACGCTCCCAGAGGGAATCTGATTTCGAGTCAGACGCCTTAACCACTCGGCCACGACTGCTCACGGCTATAGTCTTGAATTAAGTGTTTATATTTTAGACCTAAATTGTGTTTTAAAACATTTTGGAACAAATACTAAATTAAAGGTACAAAATATAATTTTACTGTTTTACTAAATTATTCCTAAGTTCGAAAATTTATTAAATGTACATTACATTTTACATTTTTATATAATTTAAAAAAAAGGTTTCTCAATTAAGATCAAGTAAGAATCTTTTTATGTTTAATCCCGGAATAATGACTGGATTGATTTGAAAAATTCTCCTTTCGTTCAAAAGAGAACTTACCAGGTTCCGTGGTCATCAGGTCAGCATCTGATTATGGGTTTCAGGAGAAATCGAGGGAACTAAATTTTATTTAAAGCATTCTGCATTTGCAAAGTACCTACTTTCAATTCGGTGAAAAATAGACGTGTACTTCAACACATTTTATTTCGATGTCAATAACATTAAGATGTCAGATTACTTTCAATTTGGGGAAAAAATACAAGTGAACGGGTGAACGGCCACGCTGATTTCGAACGTCTTGACCTACCCAAACATGACCAATAGAACCAATTAAATGTCATTAGTTGTATCGCACACAGCTACCATTCCGTTTATCAAATGTTTTTAACTTTACCCAAATATAGTACAATGAATTTTAAAAGCACCTTCTACGGTTGAACTCCGGAGACACCGCCACGTCTCTTTCTACCTTATAATAACAGCGTTCTTGCTACTGTATTATGGTTCGAAGGGACATCTTAACTAAGGCATTCAGCTTAGTCCTCAGGCAACCATCCTGTCTTGATCACAGATGTTCATGAACGGCAGTCACCACTTGTTATTAGCTCGTTTGCTACCACCTAGTTATAAAACCAGCGTCGTACTCAGGGAACCATCCCGTCTTGGTTGATTACAGCCTGTCATGAACGGCAGTCACCATTTATTAATAGCGCTTTTGCTAGCACCTAGTTATAAAACTTTTGTCACTTGCAGACGGAACAATTCGACGAGCAGCAGGGCTCGCGCGGCGACCTGGTGGTGGGGCTGAAGTACGAGCCGGACGCGCGCGGCAAGGGCACGCTGCACGTGCTCGTCAAGGAGGCCAAGGGGCTCGTCGCCACCAAGCCGAACGGACTCGCTGATGTCTTTTGCAAGAGGTACCTTCAAATAAATCAAACAGACCTAAATTGGAGGGTATAATTACAAGATTCTTGTAATTGCACCCGCAATTGTGCCCGAATAGTTGTTCTAAATCTATTTTTGTTTGTACCGTTGTCAAGCAGTCAACATTAAATGATTTTTTTTTATTTCATTTTGTTTTTATGTAAATATATACGATATACGTATGCGTATACCAATATTTTACTTTTATTTAAATATTGATGTATAAGAAAAACTAATATTAAAGTAACTCTAATAATGTAATTGATCTTTAGGTAAATTTAAATCTAATTTTAATATATTTTTTTAGTTAGTATTTGCTCTACATTATTAACGTCAAAACAAACATTAGCAGATGTCGGACTTTGGATTCTGTGAATTAACTAGATTGGTTTTAATTTATTTTATTTTTGTGGCCCCATATTTTAATTCACTCATAGGCATATTTAGCTAACAATCATTATGTATGGATAATATATTTGATCTTATTTGCCTATTTCATTTGTAAAATACAATAAACACCTAGGTAATAGCTAACACAAATGGCCATGCGAGGTGCTACCTGTTTACAATCGTAAAATTTAATTTATTTTTATTTACTCCACTTCAATCAAGACAGGTTAATATTTAGAATAGAAATACACTTAAATATACGTTTTATATTGCACTGATTTGAATTTAGCCGAACTAAATTTTGTATTAAAAACTTAGTACTCAAGTCTCTCATTGTAAGTGACAAAGTCTTATGAGAAATAAAAGAACAATTATTGCACTTTTATAATGAACTAGCTGACCCCGTTCCCATCTGCGTCTATTAATCTTAAATGTAGTAAAAAATAAGTCTTTTTTATAATTTTTTGACATGAAAACTTTTCTCCTAACAATAAGAAACACATTAAAAAAATCATACAATTTGGTGCACTCGTTCGGAAGTCGTGCGCGTACATTCATATTTATTTACATAGATGTAAAGTGTAGACGTAGAGCGATGTACGACAATGCGTGAATTGCAGCTACCTGCTGCCGGAGCGCGGGCGGCTGGCCAAGCAGAAGACGAGCGTGGCGCGGCGCTCGCTGAGCCCGCGCTGGGAGCACACGTTCACGTACCGCGGCCTCGCGCCCGCCGACCTGCCCGCGCGCGCGCTCGAGCTCAGCCTCTGGGACCGCGACCGCCTCGCCTCCAACGACTTCATGGGCGCCGTGCGCCTCTCGCTCGGCACCGGTCAGACTTGCTCACTTGCCGCCTTACTGCTTGCTCCTTACCTTACAGCTTGCTCTTTACTACCTTATTACTTCTTACCTTCCTATTCTTTTTTTTTTTAATTTACTAGCATGTCAATACATACTAGTAATTTTGTTAACCCCTCCCGCTAAGCTCGAAGGCTTGTGTTAGGAATGGATTCACGTCAATAGTGCAATGAGGGAGTGGGGATCGAACCCACGACCTCTCGATCTCACTACCCATTGGGCTATTGCCGCTTATTCTCGATACATAATACTCATCTCCGCAACCATCTTACCTTTTTAATTACTTTATTAACACCGTCTTATCGTTACGTCTATCGTACGACGCCGATTAAGCTTACCACATCACGGGATTACTCTTTTGCCGCTTACCGTCTTACTGCGTTTTCACCATTCCTTCTCACCCAACTGCCTTACCGCTCCTCGAATTATTATCACCTTACTTACCAATGTTTAATATATGTTATTATTCCGTTTAATTATTTCCAAACTTTTTCACTAACTACTAAATGTAACAAATAAATTCTATAACTATTTATGTATGTACCTCTACACCTATTAAGATTTGTTTCTATTATGAGAAATGATCACAACATACATTTATGGAACAATCAATTAAAATTATTTTAAAATTAATTAATTGTTGCAAAGTAATTTTAAAATTAATTGATTGTTGAGTGATTGAATACATAATTGAGTTATCACACTAACAGTTTACTCAATACAAATTTATTATAAAGAAATTCTGCAGTATTAAGAAGCAAACATCAATGATCGTTATATATTGACAGGTACATACATGGGAGCCAGCGTGAACTGGATGGACAGCGTCGGCAAGGAGGTGGCGTTGTGGCAGGCCATGCTGCAGAGCCCCACGCTGTGGGTGGAGGGCTCCCTGCCGCTGCGGCCGCAGCTCAACAACTGAACGTACTTGCACATACGCCACTCATGTCGGAAATTAATGATAATTATTTTTGTTTGTCAAACTTTTATTTTCTTTTCACAATTTCTCATGTTTGTCTACCTTTTTTTGCACATTTTTTTTATTTGCGTGTCTTTGTTTTTTGATTGGATCAGTTAGTTATTTATCTTGTTGGAGTCGTCGGATAAACAGGACTTTTATTATTATTGCATAATTCGCTTATGCAATAAACATTCATTTTTTAATAATTTCAAAAAAATTTAAACTAGATAAATACATCCTATAGTATTATATTCCTGGATAGTATAATTTTTAAATATCTACGGGAATTGCTTCATGGAAATTTTGATTGGTCTTAATCATGTCAAAAAATTATGTGCTGTAATTCTGTTTTTATCGTATTTCTATTCATATTTTCAAAAAAAACTACCTTGGTGTATTTTCTTTTTCTCAACTGTATACATATTGTGCCAAGATTTAATCAATATGATAGAAATAACTGTAATTTATAATCTTGGTAAAATATTATCGTATAAGTGAATTGGGTACTTTCTAGACAAAGACTCTATTTTTGTACTTACTTTTTATAATAAATCTACTTATTTACACGAAATACTTATTTATCAAAGTAATCTGTCCTTTAGTATAACATTCCATTAGCGGAATTAGCGTGAAACGTTAAAATGGCGGAATCTTTTTAGAATCATATTTGTATCATGTATTAGCGTAACAAAAGAAACCTGTTTTACATTTTTATTATATGCACCAGGTGTGACTTAATTTTCAGAAAAAAATAACTGTACCAACCTAAATTTAGTTTGCCGAAATCCCGTGTACCATTTAGACATAATATAATCTTTATAATTACGATAACTATAGCATTAAGGTTTAAATGTATGACAATAATATAGTTTCGTGTAACTGCCCTTACTTGATAAGCTAGTGTTAATTAGACAAGGTAACGCATTTAAAATAGGGTTATAATGTACAAATTTGTAAGTTTACATGAGCAATAAGTACGCTCATGCATATTGTGATTTTGGTTAAGTTAATACTAAACGAATCGTTAGGCGTGTTCTATTGTACCTAGAAATTATCGATTAAATGAGTAAGGATCCTTGTGAGTACTGCAATATTTATGTTATGACATTACCTTGTGTTAATGACACATCCTTTGTTACAAAATAACCTGTAACAGCTACTTAACTATAAGTGCCGCGTTATTTTATAATTATTTTTATATGAATAATATTGTAAAGGTATTTTGAAACGATCGAATAAATATTTGCGACAGTATTCAGTTTGTTTTATTTCGATATGCCTTAGGTTTAACTTATTGTAACTTGTTCCAATAATTAATATAATGTAATGTGGCTATTTGTTCATATGTAATCAAATTAATGGCGCCATTTTGAATTTTATATTTTATTGTAATCATTTATTTATCCATAATAAAAATACTTTTATATTATTTATACTATTACAGTAATACATACAAATAGAAATATATATTGATATAATTAACTTATTTACTACCTGTTACATTAAGCTCGTTTTCCAAGTACGACATCACACCCGTGTGCAGTTTTTTTGTATATTTTCTTCGTCTGTCTGCTTGTCTATATGTTTCTTCCGGCAACAAACATTAGATTTATTTAAAAAAAATATGAAAACAAACACATAACTATGAAGAAATCAGAGATGAAAAATATCATGAAAAATGATGATGATGATTTAATTAGAGAAAAAAGAAAATTAAATATTTCATATAACTTCTGAGTATTCATATCCCGGAAATACATATGTAATAAATATGTATGAAAAATCGCGGACTTTCAGGATTTGAAATAAGAGCACAACAATCATTTTGTCAATTCCGAAATCGGAAAAAAGGAAGGATTGAATTTTCTTCTCAATAAGACTTTAGTGTAGAAACGAATATGGAGGCAAACTCGTATAAAGCGAAGTCATGTGGGAATGTCCTTTGGCCCTGGTTTTTTTTATTATTGATTTCCTTTCCTTTTTTTTTATCCTTCGCGCCTCTGTGCAAATGTCTCTTTGCATAAAAGTAAAAAGTTATCTATGGTTTTGTTTCCTAAATTTTGACTCGATCGATTTGACTTTACAACTGTCAACTTTGGTTCCAGTAACGAGTGTAACAATATTTTTCATTTAAATTTACGAATTTATTTGATAAGCATCTTATCAAGATTTAAAAAAACATAACTTAAAGATGGAAAGGTTATCAAAAAATGTTCTGCTAGGTTTATTTTTAACAGCAATAAGTTTCAAACAAGGTAAGAAAGGTTTGGTGTGTTCGAGACGATGGAAACAACGCCCATGAGCATTTCTTTATGTTTATTTGTTGTTTTAGTTTATTCAATAAACTGTTATCAGTGTTCGGGGTCCGATTCGAACAATCCGTTTGAGTGCAATGAGTTTTTGGACAGCGACATAGATTTAGCGCCCACTGACTGTGAAACTATTCATGATGCTCAGTACTGTATTAAACATGTAGGAAGGTACGAAGGTGAGAGATCCAAGATACCTGGGTGATGGTGGTTATAAATGTGGAGGGTAACACGTACTGGGTCTTTAATGGTGCACTTGGAACTCACTTGTCCAGTAATTTTCACCTAATAATTGCATTCAAACTGATCTAATACTAAATGACATTTATTCTTAATTCTGCGACTACTTTTAGCGGCAATGAGTCCACTGTTCTACTATTCTCTGAGGTATTTATGGTTGGTATCCGTGCACAACTAGTCCCAAGTATTTGGTGTTTTAACAAGTACCTTTCCACACTAATATGTACAAAAGAATGGAAAATGGCTTCATTAACATATTATACATGTATTCTCATACATAACATTTTACCCTCATAGGAAATAACCTATGAATTACCAGAGGGGTTTCTAAAGAGGCTCGCCTAACAATTAATCATTACTTAGATACCAATATTTACTACTTTATTAACTGCTAACATTTACAACAGGTGAAGCAATAGACTGTTATCAGTGTAACTCGTCTTCGACTATGGAGTGTGGTGATGGTTTGATGACCTTAGACGGTGGGGTGCTGGTGGCCACACCCTGCGATCATGTTTATGACGCTCGGTTCTGCATTAAGAAAATAGGTCTTTGATAATAGCAATATTCTCTGCTTTGTACACAATTTATTTTACATTGCACATGTACATTTTGTCACAATTTTTACAATGATTGTTACTGTTAATATTTGAATTGAATAAAGTTTACTTGAGTTTTATATTCAGTAGCATCCACAGCTTTCTGAAGTTGGCCTGATATTCTGACAGAGATTATTTGTAAAAAACATTTTTTTAATTAATAGGATGGTTGTTCAATAATAATAAACTTCCATTTAAAATTCCCTTATCTTGTTCGCTTTTCACTGTTACATTTTGCAACAGAAATAATTTTGCAATTATAATGTCAAAAATTAATAACATTATGCAGTTAATATTAAAGATTTCCACAATCAGAATCTTTTTAAAGTTACTTAGGATATAAATTGAAATGACGAATAGGAGTTACACACAATAGGAGTTATTCACAAATTGAAATGTTTTTTAATATGCACTCATTTCTGTGGAGTTTTGCAGCACTGTTCACAATAATGCTTTTTTTCACTAACTGGGATACAAGAGACGACTGCAGTGAGTTTATAACTTATTTGATGAATGTAATATTTGCATGATACATCGGTGGCACTGAGATTTAATTTTGCTTTAACCTTTAAATTAATTACACCACTTATATATCTTTGAATTTGAAACTTTTTGAGTATACTTTCTTATTAAACATTCTTTGTCTACTTTAAATCTAACTATATTTAATCTTTATTAATAATATTTCAGGTGGGATAAGTACAAAAAGGTTTTGCTCATCGTTAGATCTGGGTAATTACTGCAACTATGTCCAGCAACCAGGAGATAAGCTAGAGTATCGGACATGTATATACACCTGTGGCACTGACGGATGTAATTCAGGGTCACATTTGAAAATATCTACTGTCTTGGCTGTATCAATGTTGTTTATATTTAAATGCATATTCTTTTAACATCAACAGTTATAATTAATTATGTAAGTTATTGTACAACATTCCATTCATAAGGCTATATGTATGAATCTCATTTTTATACAACTTATTTAACTACCTCTTGTAAGTAATCATGTTCTAACTTTGCATTTATAAATATATTGTATTTTATATACTTTGATATAATATGACTATGCAATGTATGTCTGTCCGTCCATGTAATAAACCCTAAGTTTTGACTGACTGTAAGAAACTAAATGATTATTGTAATAATAACGGTTTATTTATTACAGAGATATTTTATTAATGAACACAATTCTTATTATTTTATATTTATGTATCAACTGTGTTTAATAAAAAATATGTATAGTGATTATTGCCATTTTTATTCTATAACTTATAATTAGAGGTACATTTAAGGGGGATATTTCTTCAACTTTTAATTTTGTACTTTTCCCAAGTTCAATTGTTCCCAATCTATAACTTGATTTGCTGTTATCGATTTAAAAAAATAATAATGTTAACATATCGCACCTTCGGTAGAACAAGGGCATAATTGTCATAATGCAACAACTAAACTTATGACCTTGTTCTACCGAACGTGCGACATATCACAAACCAAATGTATGACAGAGTAGCATACAATTAAAATGGTGAACATTATTATGGGGACAGAATCACAAATAAGCAACACAATTTGAATGATCAAACATTTATTGAAATTTGTGCTACACAAGCATGATATAAAAATACACAATAAATATCCACGTCGACTTAGCCACGTAACTAAATTATTTAACACTAATGCATTAATACTTCGCGTCAAACTTACAGTAATCGATGTTACATTGATAAATGGAATGTAAAATTATTTCCTCTACAAAAGGCTACTTTTTAAGAAAATTCTCAGATATTTATTATCAAACTCATCTAATAATCTTAAGACATTAATGATACGACAATGAATTATTGCTGTAAGCTATCGCAATTTTGCCACACCGCAAGGACCAATGCCCTTTTTGCCAACGAAATTCGCGCCTTACTTGTATTTTAAAACTAAACAGCGATTTAAGGCGATACTCGAAAGTGTCTAGCACCTATATACTCATACCTAAATGCTAGAAAATGTATGTACATAAAAGTTCAGGTAACTTTTTTGTACAACTCATTTGCTCTTTCAGAACGGTTTGGCAGTGCCTCGTTTATCAAATGTATTAACCTATTAGTACAAAATACAAAAGCTATTTCTAGCATGTTAAATATTATATATGTGGCGCTCGTACGTCCATAATACAAAAACCTGTGATACATTCGTACATTGAAACTGTTCTACTTATACATATATATATATATATACCAGAAACAAAAAAGTATTGTTGTCCTTACATGTACAAAATACTCTATAATATGTAAATCATAAGTCACATAATAAAAATACGAACATACTACAATTATACATTAAAATTAAACAGGTAACAAAAACAATTGTAAATCAGACTAATAAAATACCTAACGAGAGGTAAACATAAATTCAACGCTTGAATAGACTTTAATAAGTGCTTGTCAAAACGGTGCTAAGAAAAACGGACATTACAAATAAAATGTTGGAAATCCCATAAAAATTGTAAAACCCTGATATCATTGCACATGACAATAATCATAATCAACTCAATATTGTATCAATCATCTTATTTATTGTACAATGACTCACTGACACTGACTCACTTGTACTCAATAAATATTGATGTCATGGTGTTATCACATGAAAAATACATATATATCTGTAGCAAAAATGTGAAGGCCATCGTGTTAAAAGACTTTTATTCAATATTCTAAGCTACATACTTATCGGCCTAAATGATAAAAAATGGAATATTAAAGTCAATAATTAGAATGTATTTCATTTATCATAATAATTCATAGATTGTAAGTCAAAATTTAGAACTTTTTAGGCAATGGTAATTTCTATGAAAAGGAATGCATCAATTTTGATCCCATAATTTTCTGTGTAATACTGCATAACGATAATGAGAAAATAGCCTCGATATTTTTTATTCTTCTATAAAAATATAATTACAAAAATAAGCGGCACAAGACATTATGCTATTAGCAAACCCTTACAAATACTATTATAATCTAGCGCTTCTATGCAAGCTTTTTGTGACAAAACAATCACTGATGTATGCATAGGTTTAAATCACAAAGACACTTCTATAATTAGAAACAAATTCAAACGACGATTTATTGCATTTGAAATTGAAAAAAAAGTAATAAACTATTTTGACCAAAATATGAATATTTATCATTTTACTTTTAACATCATAATGGTGTTCCAAATATACAATACATAGACTTTAGTACATTTATGATTTAAATCTATATATTTTATGCACTTTATACTTAATCTTAGAAATTGTCAGAATGTTTAAGATCAATTAACAATAAGTTTATGCAATGCGACTCAAACTTGAGCAATGTATGCATTCTGCAATATAATCATTATAAATAAGAGGTTTCGCCGTCATAAACTATTTTCATATGTAGAAACATGCAGTTATTCAATCTTGCGTTTTTAAATACACAATTCATTGCAAAATTTGTTTCTGACACTTATTTATTGTATAGCTTCTTATATTAAGACAGATGCTACTAAGGCTTAAACTTAATGCCCAATGGCATAATATTATAAATTGTAATACTTTTTCATTTCACGTCCGTCTAATTCCATGATATTTGAAGTCATGTCATGTCATGAGTGTCAACTATATTTTTATATAGACACAGAGTGAATGAATTTATCAGTACTTAAAATTGTAAAAATTGTTTTGTGACTTAAGAAGTGAAGAAGAAGATACGTTCGTTTCAATAATGTTTCGGCATAATTTTTATTTAAATTAACGTAAAAATTAAATCATAACAACACAACCTGATTTGATCTTCAAGCATTCTTGCAGCAAAAGAGATCGACTTTAACACAGACATATTTGGTAAAGGTGTATTTAAAAACACATCGAGAAGGCAAATGCACAGCATCCGCTCAAAGCAAATCTATTGCTTTTCAATAATAGTAGCAAGTTACACCAAACATATATTCACCCAGAATCACGTATCTAATGGGGTTTATTTATGAACATAGAATAGTATATGTTCAACAAACTAAATAGGCAGTTTTTTTTCAGAATATAATATAAAATCAGTACATACTTAAGGTATTGTATTAGGTACTTTATGTAAATAGCCAATATTGGACAGCTGCATTACCTTAAATTATCACTCAATCGTGTATAAACACAAATATTTCCGAAAACATCAGTAGCATGTTGACAATGGATTCGTTTCTCGTAAAGCCATTAGTCGAAAAAAAAAACACATGACTTGTCCATCTTTGTATCGAAAAGCATTTGCCATTATGCTCGATTTGTGGCCTGTTACCAGCTGTTACATTTAGGTCCTCGGGTTCGTACATTCCTGTTGTGTATGTTAAGAGGTATCTTTAGCCAATTCGCACTGGACGACGTGGTCGAGTATGGTACATGCCTTTACCAGTAACGATAAAAAGTGCCCACTATGGTGAGGTTGCAGGCAATAGCCGCGTCTCGGTAGACTTATGCTGCGTTCCACTAAACGCTCACAACAATCACGTTCACGACTTTCGTTTCATCCATTCCACTAGCTTGTAAACGTTCCCATCTTGAACCCGAGTAGAACGTCCAATTCGACCCATCTATATACTCATAGATGGGTCGTCTTGGGTTGCAGCATGGTTACGATTAAGACGTTTTCGTCGCGACCACGTCGACCGCCGTCGTATTGTGGAACTGCATTTTCACCTTTTTGTGAGTCGTGAACGTTTAGTGGCACGCACCATTAGAGCGCTAGGGCGTGGCGTAAAATGTCTATCATCAACATAGCGTCAACGCATATGCGTAGCTTAAACAAACACGTACATAAGCAAGAGGCGCGGTGGTCTAGGAGGAGGCGTCGCGCTGCAGCCTCGCCTGCAGCGCCGCCACGTGCTGCTCCAGCTCGCGCACGCGCTGCTGGCTGTTCTGCAGCTGTCGCTTCACGATCCGCAACTCCTCGCCTTGGCGGTTGAACGCGAGACGTAACTGCAACAAAAGAATGAGGTATAAAAATTAAAAGTTTGTAATTGGACCTATTTATGCAAACAGGAACCAACGAGTTTCCTCTTATTATTATTATAAATGTTGATGATTTTCAACAATATTA